>JAFFZH010016166.1:28245-84265 GCA_018420115.1 Euura saliciscinereae | reverse complement strand
CCTCATTAAGACCTCGACCCTCGGAATCGGCACGTAAGCGCACTATTGAGGTTCTAATGAGTCCTAATTTACTCAGGATCTCTATATATGCAAGAGAAATCGTCAGCTTCATATGAGCCTCGAAGTCCTCGAAAAATTCTCGAGGCTTAAATGAGGTCTAAAATTTCGACTCGGGTAGTGCACGGTAAGATGGTGCAGTGGCAGAAGCAGCAGAAAAATTCTAAAACCATAGTGCACTGGTTCAACAGGTGCTTTTTGAACGTTGGAGAGTGTATGCAGGCATGCAGTAAGCACTCACCCTTACTGAAGGCCTCTTTCGCGTTTCATTCTTTACTTTTTATCCCCTCTTCATCCCTCCGCCCGTCCCTTCATGGACCCGAAACCCTCCAGCGGGCAAAAAACACGGTACTAAATCGTTGCACTGGGTTGCACCCGTATGTCACACCGCCAATGTAAGAACGTCTTGATCCCCAAGTGTCTGGGGTGTGTCGAGTGTCGAGTGCTAGCAGCATCAGCACCGAGAGTACCGAGTGTTAGTTTTCACCGTCGTTTCATCTACTTCACTCCGTTCTTACGGAACCGTAGGATATTGAACGATTATTTTCATCCCCCCTATAATCGTTCGAGTGCATCGGCCAGCGGTACGATGTTGGCAAAATATGCTGGTCATTAAAAGCTCCGAGAAACTTGTTGGCTGAAGCGGTTTTCGCCGTTTTAACGTTTCACAAAACACTGCAGAGGGAACACAGGGCAGACACTTCAGACGGTGTTGTGGCTAGGAGTCTGTACCTTATGGTTGAACCCTGAGGTTCAACTTCCAAGAGTGAAAAAAATCCTCTTGAGCAACCGAACACAGCTATGGGTCTCAGAGTCTGAGAGAAACTAGACGCTATACAATGGATGAAAACTGTCTTATTTCATCCCCCAAAAAAGTACCATTTTTTTTCTATCAAACGGTTCCAGAAAAGCCTTCGTTCTTTTTCTGATCACATTCATTAATGGAAGGAGCATCAAAATGTACGACTTTCACCGTCAAATCTTCTTCTTCTCCTTGATCTTAGATCATTTTGAATTTTCTCTCCCCTGGTTCTTTTTTTTTTTGACAAAAACCGGGTGACCCCCTCAATTTTTGTGACCAATCTATTACAGGGCTGCTGTTTCTTCTCTATTGCCTTTTTTGTGTGAGGGTGCCGGTTCATTACTTGACTTTACCCCCAAAAAATAGGGACTGAAAAACTTTCTGTAAGGCCATGTGTCTTGACCCTTGGTCAACCTTTCCGTATTATAAAACCATAAACCACTATCAAACTACGTCTGCAGGGGTTCGCGTAGATCGTGGAGGAATAAAATAAGGGAATTCCACAGGGACTTTAGATTCGCAGGGACTATATTAAAGGCCATGTGGTCCTTCCCCATTCTACTTAAACTTTGACCATAAATCAAACACATACTAAAAAGAAAAAAAATTATTATGTCGTTCGAGTTAGATTTGATTGACGCATTAATTACCATTGACATAGATAACCTCATTATGACATCTGTACGAGTACTGTAATAGCATACAATCAACTTTTATACTTCTATTTTTATAATTCGTAATCTTCAGTAAGTTTAGATAAGAGATAAGTAGTGAGAAGAAGCTGAAGCCCGGTGTGTTTATGTAGTCGAGAAGTAAAACTTTGTACTTTGTAGACTGTTTTGTGGTCCCAGACTGCCTGGCGACAGATAAGATCCTGACCACCGTGAGATAAGAGATGATAGTGAGAAGAACAGCTGCTTGCTATCAGTGACACTCTGGCTTCTCAACTCTAGAGTTTTTCTGCTGATTGATTGATTGATTGATGGATTTTAATTACACGTTTTTTCTTCATTCTTTAGCAGTATTTCGGATTTAGGAATTTATATCTGAATTCAGGATTAGAGAAGAGTAAAATTAACGGATCAACTGAAAAAAAGTGAAAAAATGGTTCACAAAAGTTAGAGCAAAAGTTCGTATGAAAATCACGTAGAGTCGTTGAAGAAATTCTAAACACATTTTCGAGGGTGAAGACTCTGAAAAAATCCGAAATGTGTCTATTATTCAAAGAGCTCTAAAGCACATTGAAATATTGTTTCAAAAGACAGGAAATAATTTTTCAAAAATGGTGAACAAAATTCTAGGACTATTTTAATGGACTCAAATTACTGAAAACTTCAAATGACAAGAAACTAATTTTGATGTGTCGGAACTCATTTGAAAATTTGCTAAATTGTCCTCAGAGTAGATTGACGAGTGTTTAAGAAAGGTGTGAAGTAAAAAGATGACAAAAAAATATGGTGTGAAAAGAAGCACCTGAAATATATACCTGCCTGAAGGTTCCCGCGATTGAAAATAATTGATCAACGAAGAAGGAGAAGAAAAAAAATTAAAATTATTTGGATAGGAACCCCCATTAGAAACATTATACGGAGGGGTTTATTATACGAATTGTATGTCGGACCCTCCACACACTGAAAAGATGTCAGGGAAAAGAGGCTGGCTAATCCGAGAGGGGGATCCTTTTCCAAACTGCGAACTACCTACTAGGGTGTTAAGTCGTTACTCTTCTTGACCTTTCATCGTATAACCTATGCCTAAAATCCCTTTAAAAGGATACTTTGCTGTTATTGTTGTTTATTGATCAGGTAAAACCCAGTCTGTCCCAATTTTCCAATCTCATCGTCATATTATTGGACACACATCATGAACATAGAACAATTTGATCAGCATTTGCAGCAATCTTCTTCTGATCCCGTGAACCAAGAAATAGATGCGGAGAGAAGAATCTCCGTCAACTGGAAAACCTCAAAACCCCATGAAGAACGCTAGAACACTAAATCCCACAGACTCAACACCTCACACACCGTGTGATATTGCACACCATAAGCAGTATTGCAGCATTTCCTCAACATCAATGATAACATGACATGTGGATTTCATGATGATGCCTACTTTGCAATATCGAAGACACTTTTCTTGAGGGAGCAGACATGGAGGAATTACATGACGTATGGGATACAGCATAGTCAATGTCCTTGCAGCATTGGCAAATTTTGTCTGAATCATGATCGAATGAAATGAGTATGCGTCACATCTTGACCAGTGACAAAAATACTGATCGCCTCAAAACATCTTCCCACAGGTTTGAGACCAGTGACGTTAATTTCCGAGGACATTGATGGATTCCTAATCCCAGTAACGTCGTAGCGTTTCCGTTCATTTCACAAGCCTCTAACGTCCATAAGTACCAGTATTCTCTTCTCTTCTCTTCTCTTCTCCACTGTTTGTCCAGAGGTTTCGGGATCGTCTTGTCACATGAATGGTATTAATTAGCGTTTGTTGGAGCAGAGCTCCTAGGACACCACCTACGATCACAAACCTGGCCGGCACTGCGATCATTGACATTTTAAGAATACACTTCCTAACTAACTATAGACTTCTTCTTCTCCTTCTTCTTGGACGACATAATCTCTGTCCTAACAGAGCACGGCATAAAGGACGAAAGTGTTCCCATTGAATGGGACGCAGCGCAACAGCAATTCAATGTTTGTCATTCGACGGTGTTCCGTGTTAACTTGTGTGCTGAGGTGGATGATTCCCAGCTCTTACTTATACTTCTTTACCAGTTCTTCTCTTTCTCGGTAAAGAACACACAGGGGACTCTATTTTACCCGGTATGGCACCGCGGCGCACTGCATGCTCTGATCTTTATGACTCATGCTGATGGGCAGGGACTCCGGGGCTGGGGCTAGACTCTATTGAGATAAAAGTAGTGCTAGTACCGTATACGCACCACTGTACATACCTACTACCTCAGTCTAGTCGGTTGTATTTCTACCTACCTACCGCAATACACTGGATGCTTGAACAAACAGACTTTAACCCTCCCCGTCGAGACGGTTTCTTTCAAGTTATCGTTAGCTGGCTTGGTTGGGTCTTGTGTGTGAGCTTGACTAAACTCTGTGATCGGGTTCACACGCCGGGTTTGTCATATGCCAGAACAAGGAGGCAATTAGAGTTACGATTTGTTTGACTTCAGGAGATAGCGATGATGATTCAAAGAAGTTGAATAAATATGTACTCAATACTTTTTATTCTTCTTTCACAAATTTCTTATCAAAAAGAAGCCTGGATGTTAGATTACTAGAGAATTTCAGACCCTTGGTATACGATCAATGGTCAGAAAAATCGTTGAAATTTAAACCAAGAGAAATTATTATTGAATTTAAAAAAAAAAAAAAACTTGAAAAGGATTCATAAAACTAACAAATTATTGAGTAGAATTTGAGTCGTTGAAAGGTTTCGAAAAATCTAGTACCTAATCGAATTTTCTCTATTGTTTAATTGCAACCAATTCCGAATCTTCTGAAAATAATTGTTATTCAATTTCTATGGCTGAATTTTCAAGAATTCCGGAACGAGAAGTGCAACCCACTAATTGTGCTTCTCTCTAAGTTCGCCAAGAAAAATAGTTGAAGTCGCCTTTCCGCGGGGGGTTAGAATGAAAAAGAAGAAAGAATGAATAAACGAACAGTAAGTCGTCCCCTCGGTAGAACGATGAACCGAATATCATAGACTGGTATAATACCATTTTTTTTTTACTCTCGTGCCTTTTGCAGAGGGTAAAATGATTATTCATCGATTCACCTTCCCCTTCGAAATCCAACTTTTTCAATAGGGGGGAAAAAGGGGAGGGTGCTGGGGTTTGTCGCGTACCTATGTCTGTTACAAAACGTTATCCGTGGGGACGTAGAGACCGGAAGTTCGCAGGTAGGGGTAATAAATTTAGCGACAAAAGCCCGTGTTTGACACTAACGCTAATGATCTTTAGCTCTCGGTATATTTCGCTCGCTTTCTTTTGTTAAATGGCCACCATAAAGATCCTTCAGATCCCTTAGAATATGACAAAGGTGTTTGTGTTGTACAATAAAATCGGTGAAATTGAGCAGAACCGATATCATGACCCGGCGTCCAATATTGAAATCTGATATACGAGTTTCCGGTTCGATGAACTTCTGATACCTATTCGATGGGAAATACGGTTTACAAACTGATTTTAAACTCGTCTGTCCATATAGATCCGTACCCCCTCTCATAGTTTCTCAAAAGGACAATAAATCGATAGTTTATAGCATCGAAAGAAAAATGAGTAACTTTGCAATGATATTCTCTTCTGAACTATAATTATTCTCATAGAAAACGTAATTTGAAAAGTTCTTAATAATGGGATCCGACATGTAGCAAGACGACGTCTGAGATTTCACGAACTATATTTTCTGGAGAACTCAACAAGTAATTGAGGTAGTATTGCAATAGTACAGAAAATTGTATGAATGTATGTACATGTTTTTTGTTCTGTGTATTTAGAATCCTGAATTACCATTTCACCGAGTTTCATCGAAGTCGTAAATTGGCAGGAACAAAACGAAATGAAAAAAAAAATTATTGCACCGATGTTGTACACATAAATAGTCGACCGTGCAGATAGCTGGCCAATATAATGCTGGCTTTATCGCTATCGATTTCGCATAATGTATAATGCAATGCAATCGATCGATCTCCACTGCACGAACTGCAATCCAGTGATTGGCCGTAAATTTGAATGGTATCATTAGCGCAGGTTATCCTCATCCAGATAGACGATTTTTTCCCATCGCAAATTCTCTCTCTCTTTCTCTTTTTTTTTTTGTTGTTGTTCGATTTCAGACCCTGAAAATAAAAATTCAACGGTTATGATGAAAAAAAATGCAGTTCCAGTTTTGAAAAACATGGTGCAAAGCCCGAGGCGGGGAAAAAATATATTTTAACCTTGCCGATTGTACAGATTCGACACACAGCAAAATATAGAAAAAATTAGTCATAACTACTGAGAATTGTGGGAGTTATTCAGTATTGAAATCTCGATTTTGAGAACAACAAAGTCCCCATAAAAGCGATCGATTCTTCGAATTCTGCGAAAAATGCAAATCATAAAAAATCTGATACGATTGATTCAAATTTGATCCAAAAATATTTACTATAATCGAATTTATCCGACTTCGCATCGAAAACAATAAAAATCAATACCTCGTACAATTTTCAATATTCTAGGCTGAAATTTGCTATCTTTTCTCAGCATACAAAAACGAGTTCAGTAAAAAATCGACATCCACTTGGGAGCCACACTTCTTCATAAATCGACAGCAAAAGCGCTTCCATTAGACTTCGACTTTTATGGTAATCGTTTTTCGTAGTGACTATTAATGAACAGTAAAAGGTCACGTGCTCGTGTAGATCACTTAATCCATCCCACATCGTAGTTTAATTAGCGTTGTTGCATCGGTGGGTCTTGGTATAGATCGATTTAATAATTACACACATCTGTAGAGCTTAGGGGTTGAATCTAGACGACCTCGACACCCCCGTGGTGCAGGGTAATTAAGAAGGGGATTAATTATGATACGGGTCACGCGAGGGACACGGGCTAAGTCCTGCGACGGGACAGGTGAAATAGACAAAAGAAAATAGAGTGTATGGTGTATAATCTTATGGATTGAACAGAACAGAGTCGGATATTTTCGTTTTACCCCTGCGACACGGACCGCGTTTCACGACAAGGAAATACAGAAATTAGATTCTAATCTAAACGCCCTAGTAGTACCTAAAAGCGCATTTCCCTTATTCACAACAGGTTTCACCGCGGGTCAGTTAATCATAGGGTTCGAAATTGTCTGAAAGGGATTAATTTTTTATGATCAACGAATTCCGGATCCTGATAAAAATGGAGATAAATCGTAGCTCTACACTGCAGAAATTAAAACTGTTTCCCTAGACGATTTTCTGCTGGTCTCAAAATTATTTTTCAATCACAAATATTCGTTATTTCTTGTAAAAATATCAACACAAAGTTTACACAAATCATGAGTAGATTTTCTGAAACGATGTTTTTTTTATTTTTACATTTCTTAACGTGTTATCTCAACGATCATCAACTCGGTGAAAAATTGAAATGGAGAGTTTTTCAAAAATGAATTATCAAGCTTGTAATGCTTTTTGACATTCATTATATGCTCTTTATTTATTTTGATTCCTGAAACAATTTCCAGTGTAGAACATCAACTACGAAATGAGTTTTTCAGAGCCTCGAGCTAATATTTTTCAATGCTCAGAAATTCGATCGTAAACAATCGGGTGAATTTTTTCTCGGTGGTGTTTTTTTCAATTCACTATACACGGGTAAAAATAATGATCTGGTCGCTACGCGTTCACCCCTTTCTGAGTATCCTTTTTTGAAATACTTGAAGCTTGTTTTCAACACTGTGGAGTGCTTTGTGCTTTTAATCTAATCTCTTAAATCTCCCTGCTTTGACATGTGCGAGGAAGTCAGCCAGGTCAAAGTATGAAAGAATTCAAATTTCTTTTCACAGGAATATACATGCAGCGCGGGAGATCCTTGCGGTGCACCATGCGATTCCGCGGGTCTCAAGATAGCCATCAGCTTCGCACTGTACGTTGTGACGTAATTTATCACTTTTTTTTTATCACAACGACGTGATTACCTGAGCACGGCGAGGTTCCAATCTCCATAATTCTGTCAGGTAATAAGAACTATCAAACCTCAGGATTTCACATTGGACAAAAAAAAATTCACCGTTCCGTATCGCAGCTTTTATGAAAAATGTTTTTATTTCCTCTGTTCGGCGTGTCGATACGCCGGGTGAATACGAGATCGAGAGGGTGAAAAATTGGGCTTCAGAGAATCCTGACGTGGGTCGATTTGTCAGTTTTATTCCACACGGGGTTTATTCAAACGTCAAAAAATTCCTTGGCCTATCCTCAGTCCACGTTACACTTTGTGTATCGATATCATCATATTGTAGTAAAAAGGTCCGCACAGGACGCTCCTTCCTCCATGCGTCGTCTCGGGTTTCCAAATGATTGGACCGAAATTGGGGTAAGCCGATACTCCATTCCTCTTCCTCTTCCTTCCTTTCGACGGTCAATTTCACCCCACATGTCATCCTCAAAGACGGAATTTAAAACCCCATAGGTTTCCTATACGTCCAGATTCAATCCCGTAATAAATACACGTCTTATTCGACTTCCAGAAGTTCTACGAATAAAAATGTCCCACAACCCCATCGAGAAAGGCTAGAATAAGTAAGAATAATAAAGGTTAGAATATGTAGATCAAGCAAGGCTGGAATGAGTCGGAGTGAGAAAGATGAAAGTAAGACATTTAAAGATTAGAATACCTAATTGAGAATTATGTAAGAAAAATCGAGCAGAGTAAGCAACAATAAGAAAGGTTAGAATTAGTAAGAATGAAAAAAAATTACAAGAAATGGGAATAAGAAAGGTTGGAATAAATAACAATGGGCAAGGCTTTAAGAAGTGCGATCGAAGATGATTAGAGCGAATGAGACTAAGAAAGGTGAGAATAAGTAAGAATAAAGAAAATTAGAATTAACAATAACAAGAAAGGTTGGAAGAAGTTAGAATAATGAAGATTAGATAAATGAATATTAGAGTCCGATCAATTCAGAAATGAGAGAATTAGAAAGGATAAATAGAATGACTAGGAAAGAGCAACGCCAGGGTAAGTGAGAATAACAAAGGTTAGAATGAATGAAGATAAGAAAAGCTAGAATCAATGAGAATAAAAAAGGTTAAAATCAATGAGAATAAGAAAGGTTAGAATTAAAAAGGTGAGAGAGTAAGAAAGGTGAGTAAGTAAGAATGAACAAGGCTAGAATAAGAAAGGTTGGAATAAGTGAGAATAAGCAAAGCTACAATAAGAAAGGTTGGAATAAGTAAGTATAAGCAAGGCTAGAATGAGAAAGGTTAGGATAAGTAAGATTAAGCTACAATAAGGAAAGTTGGAATAAGTAAGAATACCTAAGCAAAGCTAGAACAAGAAAGGTTGGAATAAGTATTAAGAATAAGCAAGGCTAAAATCAGAAAGGTTGGAATAACTAACAATAAGCAAGGCTAAAATAAGAAAGGTTGGAATAAGTCAGAATAAGCAAGGCTAGAATAAGAAAGGTTAGAATACGTAAGACAGTGTTCTGTCGTTTGAAGAAAGGTTAAAATAAGTCAGACCTCCACAGATCCCACAGAGACAAGAATGACACTAAGTAATTTCGTGGACAGTGTTCCGTTGACTTGAGAAAGGTCAGAAAAAGTGAGATGAGACCAGACCAGGCAGCGCATTTCCTCTCTCCGTGAAATTCTGGAGTAGTAATTTTGGTGGTAACGAAGATTGACAGTGAGCACGTGTCGGTCGATCAGCTTCATTCGTTTCACACCGTTTCGCTCACGCATCTCGATGGCCCCTTGCCACTTACCACACCTACTTACTTAATGGTCGGTCAGGGTGCTCCTTATTTTCTCACCGAACCAACACACCCCCCCGTTGGATTTTGACCGTTGGTCAGACCGAATGCAGCTGCGAATTTGTTTCCTGATGTGGTCAAGTCGCGGGTGTCACACGCTGCTTAGTATTGTTCTAATTGCCAGTGATGCTGTTCAAAGAGTGAAGGTATAGGTGCTGCGCCTGGACCGTTCGTTTGAGGATTCAACCCTTCAATGTCCATTCAGCATGGGAAAAGTGACAACTGACCAGTGGTCAGTCATCAAACGAGACGAAAGTGGGTGAATACTTTGTGTGTTTCGATAATCCGACACGGATCAGATGGAGGATCGTGAGGATGTCAGAAATGGGGCGATCTTTGAATCTTTTCAGTTGCATCGTGTTTGCTGGTCAGTCAGAATTCCGGAATGTTTAACTAGAAGAGAATGGGGAACGGTTGGTCTATTCAGCTACTGGTGGTCGATTTCATATTTTTCATAATTTCACGACGAAACAATTTTAACGGAATTGGAAAATTTGGATGTAACTGTTTTTTTTTTCAATGAATTGATACAAAATTGTCATTCTCCTCAAATTCGATCCCCAACCAACACATTTTTTCTCAAACCGGACTTTTGCTGGTATTAAACCACCTCAAACATTCAGAAATTTTTCCTATGATTCGATATCCAAAGATCACAAGTTTTGTTAAATTTTCACCATTTCCGTGAAATTCTATTTTCCAAATTAACATAATTATCCTAAGACTGGATTCTCCCGAATTTTCTCGAACGTGAGTTTCGTAATCATTTTCTGATTTTTCTCTGAAGAATTCTCCTGAATTCATAATTTTCCTTGAACCGGATTTCTCTTGATTGCTCAATTTTTCAATGACGTCACAATTTTCCTTCAATCTTAATATTCTTATCGACACGATTTTTCTTAAATTTCGTCGAATACGAATTTTCCTTGACTCAAATCTCCGAACGTAACAATTTCACTTGTCGTTAGATTGAATTTGAAAACAAAATCAATTTTCCAGAAATCCAATTCCTCAGAGTTTCAATTTTCCACCATTTTATGTATTTATGCAAAAATTTTATCGAGGACCAATTTTTCTCAATTCTTCTCAAATTCAATTTTTCCAGAGTCGCAATTTTCCTGCCCTCAGAAATACTTGCTTCAATCTTTATTAATTAAACATAGGCTATTAAAAAAAAAAAATGTAATCCAAATTGCCTCAACTCGAAATGGTTAATTTTCGAATTGCAACAATTATTTATTCATTAATTGATATCCCAATAAAAAAATTAGCTCAAATCTTTCAGAATGTGTTGGAAATTGAGATGGTTGATATAAGATCCCTTGAGGACGATAAAAAAAATCACCCTAAAAATCGTGATTCTTCTAATTCCTGTTTTCCCAATGGAAAGTCTGAAGTCTCCCACAGTGATCCCCCGGTCACTAACAAACCTTGAATAAAACTGTGTTTCTCTAATTACAGCGAACACGGTCCTCGACCGAGCCGAAACTTCGTGCTCATCCCCATCCCCCAATCCAAGCACAATTTCAGTTCTCTGTTGATACTCGTTAGAGGCAACAACACCCGACAATATTTGCCCCTCCGATCCCGATCCCGATCCCGCGCACCGCTCCACCATTCACCCTTCCTCCTTCCTTTTCCTCCCTCGCTATAAAGCAGCCACGTGTCGGAGGTGCGGGGGTGTCTCCCGGAGTCGGGGGAGTTCGATGAGGAGATGCTCTCACGATCCGGGAACCTCGATCGCGGGTTCATCCCTCCCGATGCGATAGCGTGCAGCCCACAACCGTGACGGTCGACGTTTCCGAGGATGCTATGTGACCGACGCTCATTAACCGACAATTTCGACGCCTCCCCCTCCGTCCCGCAATAACCTCAGTCATACTCCTACCTGAGTTATCTCGTTCCCCCCCAGGCTGGTCAGCCCCCGAAACGACGGGGGGTGAGTGTCCATCTATCCGAGTCAGAGGGAGGGATGATCGTGGGACCAATTTAGATTCACTAATTTTTTGTTCGTATGTACCTGTGAAAAATTGTGGATTCAACATTTTGATTGCCACAGTAAATACGAGGAAAGGCATCGGCATGAAGGGGTAATAGAAGATCACGAGATGTGATCGAGTTCTACGGAAGATAGGAAGAAAATCAGGTGGAAATGACCAAAATGGAAAAATGATACGGAGGAACGAAAAGATATGGAAAACTTTGGAAAATTGTTTCGATACGATCTAGAAGTGATGATAAGAGATGAGTAGATCGATATCGAAAACTCCAGCAAAATTATGAAAAGTCTTTGAAAATCAAAGCAGCCGACGAAAAAGAATGAAACATGAAGTGAAAGTAATGAAAAGATCTTGAGAATCCTGGAAAATCATCAGAGATGATGTAGAGATCTCAAGAAAATGATGAAAGAAGATGTGAAGATGCGTGGAAAACCATGGAAAATGATAAAGAACCGGGACAAAAAATAAACAGGCACAAAAATATGAAGAATGATGAAAACTGGTATAGGAAAATGGAGTATAATGGTGAGAGAATCTTGCTGAATGATGCAAAGTTATGTTTACAGAATGGCAAATGACAAATAATTACAAGAAAATTATTGAAAGCGATAAAAAATGACGAAAAATTCTGGATATCGGAGGAAACTGACGAGAAAATACCGGCTTGATGAGAAAATTATGTAGGATGATAGAAAATTCTTTAAAAAGTGATAGGAAGATTATAATAATAACAATCTGACTGAAAAGTGACTCTAAAAATGGTAGGATGAGATGGAAAATGATTAAAATTTAAGAAAACGGAAGATTATAGGTACACGAGAATGATGTGGAATGATTAAACACGCTATTGTATCACCAAAGTATGACGATGATTAATAGAAAATGGCATACGAAGTATGTAAAATACGATGAAAATTATATCTGATTTTGAGAAAAAAAAGACCTTCCTCATGAAGTGAAACAAATGGTTATTTCCTCTGGAATTTCCACTTCAGTCATTTCACTTCAGGATCTATTCAATCATCATTTGAATGTTACATCCAGGGTTATTTCCAGGAAATAAGCTTCACCACGAACCAGGCGTGTCATCTTCTGCTCGAATGATCTCTGAAAGATGTAAAACGCCGCAAAAAGTAGAATCAGAAAAAATCTAGATTTTAATCTCTTAGAGGACCTCAGATCATTTCCTGACGAACGTCACGTGAAAATCGACCATTTTTCGATGTTCCTCTCTGCTCCCTTGAGTGCAAGGACCGGGAAGCGACCAAATCCCATTTTTCTTCTGGTTGGTTTTCGGGGATTGAATGAAGGAAGCCGAATACGTATCTGAATATCAGGCAATTACGTGTGATGTATGAAGGGTGTGTATCGTATGTATATTTTTGTCATTTTCTCCGTCCACAATTTGAATGTCATTTCCATCCCGCATCCGTCTCAATTTATTTCAGACAACTCATCCGTTACGTTAACCGTACACATGGCTACAAAACGTAACGTGTAGACGCGCACTGGGAATGATTTGCATTTTCCAGAAAATATTGTTTCGCGTTTCTATTTCAAATTTTTGCAAGTCAGATGCGAGACCTGCCTCCCTGTTTCTACACTCAAACTCCAACAACCGACGTCAGAGTATCAATCTTTTTTTCATCGCGAACCCCCAGCCACCCAAATCTACCCTCAAAAACTGTTTTATTTCTTTTTTTTTTTTGTTGTTATCCGTCAATTTTTCTCGGCCAACCTCGTTTTCGCATCATATTTGAACGCGGAATTAAGCCGAGTATTTACTCTGCAAAGTACGGCTATGATCCTTTGACAAAAGATCCTCTCTTTCAGGGCCTCCGGCGTCCGAGGCAAGTGCTCTCCTATTCACTCACCTTCCTACCCTCATCCGGAACATCATGGCCCGCAGTGATTCATATCGTTCGCAAACGACAACCTATACGATATTCCCTATGATCTCGACACGTTTGATCCCTGGACCCGAGGGGACTCGTACTGAGGCCATTTAGCGGTCATATTCATCCTGCACACTGACCCTAACTCCTGAGTCTTCCGGAATTTGATTCAATTGATGCAACACATTGGAATAAATTCAATCCTCGATTATCGCAAGATCCGCACATCTCACGGAAAATTTTGCTCGGCATAAAATACGCAGGGTTTTACGTTCCAAAAGTTTTATTTGAAGTGGTTTCATGTGGGATGATCAGATCTCAGGATATTCCCCAAAATATGATGCGTAACGGAAAGATCAAGATTTCATCTTGAAACTGGTTATTCTGAGAGAATTTTTGGCCAATCCTTTCACTTGACAAGAAATGTACTCTGATAAAAAAGATGTGCGATCCTAAGATCTGCGATTTTTGTTTCAAGAGTTTGTTCGATATGGAAAAAACTGATCATCCATGACAGAAAACACAATTGCCTCATTTTTATGTCGAAATTAGTTGTTCTGGGAGGTATTCTGAGGATTCTCCAAATCTGACAAAAAATTTCATAGAAGATAAAAGCTGCGTGACGGTAAGTTCTATGATTTTCGTTTCGAGGGTTTTTACGTCTCACCATTGGATCCAAAGATATTCAGAAAAATATAATTTTTTTATAGATAAGAAAATGTGTTGACGAAAAATGAACAAAAAATGAACAAAAAATCCCGCTTTGTACTTCATCGAGCAATTTCTGTCGTATGTAATTTTTCATCTCATCAGAGGGTGAGTAGCAGCACAGGGATTGATATTGAGGATTTATTTCCATCAAGCTACTTAGCATCTCTCTCGTACGACGTTGTACGAGCGAACTTTTTATTATTGAGATATTGTATTCCTCTTTGAAGAAAAGTGAGTGAAAAGTATGGGAAAAATAATCTCCGACTACACACAGGGTCGTATCACGATTCAGGTAGTACGACGTTCATACGACAATACTTTAATCAGCTTTTCAGATCTTGGGGGGATTGAATTATAACCCCCGCTACCATAAATAAATGCCACCATAAATAAAAACCGCGGTATACTATACATAGATATATCCGAACAATATAGAAAGCCAAGATTAATTTCGCGATTCAGCAACAGCGCAGCAGCAAAGGGTGGAGAGGAGCGAATGTCTCGAGACACGCCTATCAGACTGTATATTGCACATATAGTATTTTTACTATTTTTCTACCATAATTCAACTCACAGTTTCGTGCTACAAGGTTGTAAAGAGGTTTTTTTCATCTTCTTTTACTCCGTTTAATTAATTCGACTTCGAAAATCGCGTATGGGACGAGCTGACCACGGGTCAAACAACCCCTAAAGATTGAGATAAGGAAGCACTTAACCACCCCCCGGGCTCGGGCGGGTTAAACGATTTTAAACAGAGGCCAAAAATGTCTCGTCCCCCAACCCTTCGGTCGACTCGGAATTCTGGGATTCCCGGTGTAAAGTACAAATTTTTAATCAAAGAACTATTCCTCCCCGTCCCACGGGTTTTAATTATGCATAGGAATTATCCATTTTTGTTGGCGGAGCCGAAAACCAGGTTGAAAAACTTCATCTCTAGGGAAATTTCTGTCATTCCGTTATTAATTATTATTGTCAGAGAGTGGAAATTACGGAGAAGAGGGGACGCGATAATCGTCACTGACAATAGATACCGGCCCATTTTTGCCCCGTCGTACAGCCTCTGCGTACTCCCTGTGGTTACGATTACGATTATGAATATTGTCGACAGGGGCGAAACTCGGCGAAGCCGGGTTGTAATTTGAACCTTAATTGTTAATTTAGGTCAGGCCTGGAGTTATATCTTCCTCGGTGGAATTTGTCTAGACTCTAACGCAACCCAAAATACGATTAGTCAACTTCACCCTTCTGGAACAAAAGAGATTTCGAAAAACCGAGTAAATTTTCATTTGGAAAGAATATTGAGACTTTCACAGTTTTCAAACTACGGCTAGTCAAAGTCCAGCCAATGAGAGTCGAGTTTAACGTAACGGTCGCGTTTCTGATTGGCCGAAACTTTGACTCTCTCTAGTTCAAAACCTACGGCAGCCTCTGGAATAATTCTGAAACAAAATCGTCTCGGTTTTTGACAAGGAACAAACCCTACCCCTTCAGAATCTACGCGGTTCTGGCACAGACTGCGTACTCCACACAATTTTCATACAAATGTTCGCGTCGCAATGAGAAACAGGGAGAAGGGTCTCTCCCTCCGGATAAAACAATTACCCACAGGGCCCGGCCGGAACGGTTGGTGACAAATATTTTTTTCGAAACTCATTACAAGAAAGGGGCGTCGTTAACTGGCGACCTTCCACTAGCTTTAATTCGTTTTAATCACTGCGAAGCTACTTGTGGGATGAATTGAATCGAAAGTATCGATTAGGTATGCTCTTCTCGTTGACGCGGTACGTTCCTCGAAATTCTACTCTCCCATCGCGTGCATGTGCGCCATATCAGAGGGTGTGAGTTTGTGGATGGTCTAATGGACTGACTAAAGAATATCTAATTATTCGACACGCGTCACAGGCTCGGGAGGCACGTGTTGGATACATTTTCTCGCCATTTTTTCCCCCATCTGTTCATTCATGAAGAAATGGAAACACACAGTAGAACTACAGCATCCTATTTCTACCAATAGATCAAACCTCCCGTAGGGATATTTTGTTAACTTTACACATCTCTACTCTTATTTCACAGTGTGAAACGTATGCTGCTATTATTTTTTCCCCCCGCGTCCCAGAAGCCACCCCGTCGATTGTATAGCCACTAGAAAAATTTTCAACGTCATTACAATCATTCTAATAACCGATTTCAAGCACCTATGCGACATATTCTCGGGTCCGTTTATTGGCTCGTGGTTCAATCATTTCGCAAGTGTTTCCCATGCCTGACCCCCAAACAATTTTTTTCCTTTCTAGTGTTTTTCACTCGGCAATACGTTTGGCCCGTCTGGCTTTTACCTCGGGTTCAACCGGCGGCTGGGGGACTGGGGCTCGATCATCATCACCCCCGGAGTGAAACTGGAGTTAATTGATCGGAAGTCTTGAGGCTGCACGTGCCATCTTTTCATTGTTACAAATGCAGAACGACACTGTTCGCAATATTGTGTCGATTCACTTCAGTTCCTTTTGATATTTGACGCAAAAGTGCACGATTATTACTACCGTCACAAAACTTGATCCGCGTATTGAAGATCATGCTGTGACAGACCCTCATTCGTCCCACATAGAAATTCATGAAACATCAAAGTTGCAGGATTCCAGTATCTACGATTTTTATTCAACACTTTCTCACGTGGAGTCTTTCATTTGACCCTCGAAAGGACAGAGATATCGATAATTACCGTGAAACTGGTGAGAAAACGTCAACTCCAGGGTTGGTACCGCTTTTGGACCACAAGAATCCCTGACTTTTCCAAATTTTTCAGTCGCTAAATAAGATTTGTTCAGTTAATTTCCGATGGTTGAATTCCAGTCCTATTTTCGAGATTCCCTAACTTTTCCCGGTTTTCCAGGATTTCCCTGTCCGTACCCACCATGAACCATTCTGCGATTTTGTAAAGGAGAATTTAACACAATTAGCCACACCTCAAAGAAACTTTGAGTGCATAAATCATTATATGTTTTTAACTTCCCGTTTCTCTGATTTCAGAGAAAATAGGAAGTTATTGTAACCACTCCGAAAATGAAAAGTTTAGTTTTCACTGGATCTCCACGTTTCGCGGTCCGGAGAATCACTTCCGATCATTTTCAGATGGACGTCTGTGTGTGTGTATGTGTGTGTGTGCGTGATCAAATTTTTGTCTGACGATATCTCGAGAACGCGCGGTCGGATTTCGATCAACTTGGTCTCAATCGACGCGCCTTTCTCAAACTTAGAACTGATAAGATTTTGGCGTTGATCGGATAAGTGGTTTTCCAATTATTTGAATAGTAAAATTGCCACGAATAAAATAAAATCGTTGATATCTTTGGAACGGATGACCGGATTGGCTTCAAAATCTGTATCCAAAGGTTTTTGGGGTCGCTGATCACGAATCTGAGGTTAGACTTGCTAAATTCAAAATGGCAAATCCAATATGGTGGACAAAAATCAGAAAATATCTTGATTTTGATGGAAATTTGTACCCGAAAATTTTCCGGGTCGCTGATCACGAATCTGGAGTCGAATTTTCGAAATGCAAAATGGCGACTCCAATATCGTGAAAAAAATCTGAAAATATTTGAATTTTGATAATAACGAGAAGTTCAAAGGCTGGCTCACAGTCAGCCCAAACCCGCTTGTTTTCATATGAGATAATCGGACACAGAGCTAGTGGTTGATTGATAATATTCGTCGTTGCAGACGCGGTTGAATCATCTTCGCTGATTCCACGCAACGGGTAATTAAAGCGGATTCGATTTTCCCCCCAAATCCCATGTATAATCAACTCTCTATTCTCGGTCTCTGAAGAGGGTCGCCGGGTTTTCACCCCTTGCGTTTTGTAATTGCTGGTATTTATAAGCAATACAGTTTTCGAGGCTATGGGAGACGCGGATGAACGAGGAGAATGAACGATATAGCATTCTGCGGAAGGGGGGGGGGGCTTTACGTACTGTATTCTATATCTCTGTGCTGCTGAAGGGGGGGGGGGGGGGGGGTGTTTCTAAGTGTAATATGGTAATACGGGCAATGGGCCATATTGACGTGAACGATGCCTGCCATTAGCGGTCCTGCTCTAGATGACTCTTTTTAATTTCCTCGCGAACTGAATTTACCCAATGTCCGGAGGGTGCGTGGACCAGAAATACTGCGCGAATTATTCATAATCACTTTTCCCGGTGGATCCTATATTTCATTTTTAGTTACCATTTTTTTTTTCTTTTTGTTTCGTCTCTGAAGCTTTTCCAGCTTTAGTTATCTCGCCCTTAATTCGCACTGTTTAATTAATACTCGGTGCAGGTCGCATAGTTTGAGGCCAGACAGGAAGGGGGGGGGGGGGGGGGGCTTTGACAAATGAATAGCCATTTGACGTATTTGTGAAAAAAACCACCTGGCAGAATACATACTTCGGGGTGTGTGTGTGTCAAGCGACCATTAAGTGGTTGAAAATAACCAGAAAGATTCGAATCGTCGCGACGTGATAAAGCCGAATCAGGTTTAACAATTTGTTGCGTAATGGTCGTAGTGGTGGCAGAGGGTTAGCTACAGGCTTAGATTAAATCGTGTGTAAATCGCAGGTGTGCACTGCCATGCCACTCCACTCGACGCCACGCTACTACGGAGCACCTCCCACTGCCAAAGGGCACTTGCATGAAACTGCAGTTAGGAAATTGTACGCACATGTGGGACTCGGTTCGTGATGACCTTTTTTCTGACTTTCAGGTTAGTCACCTGTTTGATTTCGCAATCATTCATTGAAAAATTAGATGCATTCATCACGGGCTCGGATAGAAAGTCAAGATACCTACACAATATTTATCATTGGAATACTGACAAAAATCAATTTTGAAGTCTTTCAGTAATTATTGTGAGATTCTTGAACCGATTTGTATGAAAATTTTCATGTTCAAAAAAATGTTTCATCAAATATTATCATACTTTGATATTAACATCGTTGGAACGTTTTCATGACTTTGATACTGATTCAATGATGTGACGTTTTGCAGATAAAGAACTGAAAATCATTGACCAATGAAAAACAATTTTATGTATATTCGATGACGAATGGACTCATCGATGAATCGTTAAAAATGAAGACGAATAAATCATATTTTGATGGAAAATCACATTATTTTCATCAAAATCCTTAATCAAAGATTGTGACGTTTTCCAATATTAAGATATTTTCAAATTAATTGATAGAAACTTGCATGGATTGAATTAATTCTACGTAACATTGATTTTTCACTTTTTTTGCATTAGGGAATGATTTTTATTGATATTAGCAACGTTTTTACAAAATTTTATGAACAGTAAAGCGATTCTATGAAAAAAAAATTCAGACTCAGTTCATCAATCTATAATTTCTTTTTTACGGCACAGGCATTAAAAAGTCACTTTTTGACACCTGTTTTCGTTCCGGCAAGTGGCACTTTATACCGCTAAGTTCAAAGTTGCGGTATAAAGTCTTTATTCCGTAACTTTGATGCGCAGTTCGAAGTGCGTATGTCAAAGTTGCGGAATAAAGTCTTTATACCGCAGGTTACCCCCTCTCTACTACCTTTTACAGCAGCTCCTATAAGCAGTTCGTGCGGAACTCAACTGGCGTCAAAGTGACTATTAATGCCTTTTCTAACTGTTCGGCAAGGTTACTTTCTGTGCATGCCACATAGATATCTACTTTTGTCTATATTTGTAATCCTCTAGGCCAGATTTAGTCTGAAAAAACTCCATGTGGGGTATCAACCTGATTAGTTATACCGTCGTATGTGTCCACAGATCTGAATATGGCAGACCAAAATGAATGGTCAAATATAATTTCGAATCAAAATCTGAAAGTTTATCTTCCCGTGAGATTTCAGAACGAAACATCTCGTCTCTGACTAGTTACGGTTTAGAGTCTCTAACTAACTCCTCTTCTTCTGTGAATAATATCCCCGAGAAACTAGCGTGTATAAAAACACGAATTATACCCTCTTATATCAAGACACGGTTGAAAAAAGTGACACCAGCAAAAGATTGACGCTGACACTATTTCTCCCCATAATCGCTACTTTTTTTTCCCCCAACAAAATCCCGGGGTAAACATATGGGAGAGTTAGGAACCACGATACTCTCTAAATTTTTTTTTTCTCATCCTCCTAAATTAGTCGATGCTAGCTTTTAAACGAATGGTGTACAAAAGCAGGAGAAGCAGAGTCTAGATTTTCGGTGAATATCTTTTAATGTACTTGTTAATAGCCTTCTTAATCCTCCCCGTCTCCCCGGAGAGGACTAGCGGGAATAGTTCATGTGGATTATGGAAGATGTATGCTGATGGAATCTTGGTTTAGTAGCACTCGCTTCCTGTGTTTCAGGACCGCTGATGAACACCATTTATATTAGCATGCGGAATTGTCCTGCGCGAGTTATTACCGGAATCTAATTAATTTCCTTACACACAACAGAAGGCAGCCGACGAATTTGTCGCTGCGGTTCCACAAAGGACCGCGTGCGGCGCGGCGCGAGGGCCACTTTCCGACTTTTCGCTTTCGCTGCTTCCCCCTTTTGCCGCAGAAAGGCCTGATATACTTGCCGCTGGATTTTTCATTAATTTTGCTGACGATGGTAATTGGCTAATTACGCTATTTAGTAGCCGCATTTTCACTCTCGCGACCAGCTACTGCTAATCCAGTCAGATATTAATTCAAGCTTCATTAATGACCGAGCAAGACCGTCCGCATCCGACTCGCGGAGTCGCAATTATTATTTTGTCTCCGCCATTGACTGCCTTTTTATTCTGCTTGGGGAAACTCTACCTTTTTTATGGATCAGATTATTGAGCATTTTTTTTCCCTACTCGTCTGAATTCGCACAATTGAGGGGATTGAGCTGATTGGGTTGTAAAAAATTCTTTCGAATTATTCATCATTTTCTATTGGTTGTTCTTGAAGTTCAGACACCACAATTGAGTTTGTTTTTCCAGGATACTGGTGGCACTTTAATATTAAATAATTCAACAATATGATTACTTCATTGACTTTTAGACTCCAGAATTACGACGTTTTCCTGATTTTTTATGGAATATTTTGATTATTTTGCGCGATATCAGATGTCGCAAATTTCCATCGAACATTCTGAAAGAAAAACGTTTATGTTTCGACAAATCTCGCAATATTGGACCAGAATATTCCTATCTGCGATTCGATATTGCGGCCAAGTATATATCTTCAATATTTAGTCAAATATCGTACATTCAAGATATGTTTCGTCATTCGAAATGTGCAATATTCCAATTTGATAAGGAAATACTTGACCCGATACTTGACTCAATTGGCCACAATTCAGAAAATTATCGATTGAAAATTGATTCAATAAGATTGGCTTAATTTAATAAAATTTGACAGACTTTTATTGGATCAAATTTCCTAAAAACGTGGTAAATTTTCACCAAACTTTGGTGAGAAAATTGATGCAATATTGAGTCATTTTTTTTTGTAAAAAAATCACATTAAATTATTTCCAACGAATGTCTCAATATTCGATGAAATATGCCTCGATGTATATTGAATATTTGTGAACTAGGGCATCGGAACGGGTGCGAATGAAATCTGTCAAAGTAGGTATTTCTAGATCCAAAATTGTTCGACGTGATTTAAAAGTGATAAAAATCCGAGCAGTTTGAAAAATGACCGTTCCAAAGTCACGTCACGTACTCGAAGCATTGTCCCGGGCACAATTGCACTGCGGGAAAAACAGGGAAACCATTTTACATCCCGAATAGCTGGCGGACGTATCGGCACACATACACATGCATAGATACGGGTAAAAGTAAAGCTCGAAAATTACTTGTCGCGGGGATGTAAAAGCGAACTAAAACTCGAACGGAGAGCTTGCGACGATAAATGTTCGAGATAAGGCCAGCCTGCTACCGGACTCGCAACCTCTGTCATTATTTTGTTACGTTTGAATTTTCTAGCCCATTGTTATGGCTGTTATGGCGTCTCTCGTGCATCCAAGTACGTATGCGAATACTGGGTACATACTGAATTCTTAATTTTAATCACCTCTGTGTGTGCATTGTCGACGCTGAGAGACACAGGTGAAATTTTACAGAAAAAATACACACTATATACAGTCTGGTTTACAGATAACGTATATTTAACTCGTTTAGATTGCCGGTGCAGTAGAATATTTTCTATAACCGATCATTTTCTGGACAATTCAGCCGTGGTAACGATGTCCTGGAAAATAATTCTGAGCCATCTTTTTTTTACATCCTATCGATAATGTTATCGTAGAATGAAGTCAAATTGAGAATATTTTTTTATTGCTTGGCTCTTTCCTCGACTTTTTCCACGAAAATTATTGTTCACTCGTGATAATAATAAAAATTCTGGAGGCTTTCGTTTATCTAGCCAAAATTTCTTAGAGACATTCGCAAATTGATGAGGAAGATCTGCGGAAAGTTAGTTGAAATTTCTTGGAAGTAAAAGAAAGTATATGAAAAATTCATAGATGTTTGTGGAAATTCGGAAAAACACTCGTTACTCGTTGGAAAAACGGTGATGATTCGGTGATGAGGATTTCGAGATAATTGAAAACGAAAAATACGAAAACTCAATGGGAAGTTTAAAAAAAATCTATAAAACTGAGTGAAACTCGATGAATCATGCAACCCGTTCAGAATGAATAGAAAATTTGAGGAAGACTTAGGAAAATGTGAAACTGAACAAAAAACTGTGAAAAATGCATGTAAAAACAGAAAAATTGATGATATGAAATTTTTTTTTGATGTTTCGAAAAGAGTAATGGAAATTGATGAGGTTACAACAACTCATTAATTCAAACCATGAGAAAATAATATCGAATCCAATTGATGATTGATGATTTTCCTCAGCAATTTAGAATCGACGAATGTTTTCAACCAATTGAACATAAAATTGTGTAACCCGGGGAGATTATCTGTGAACCCATTCGAATTTTTTGAAACCCATTGAACCAGGGCGAAGAATTTCTGCAGGAGTGGGATACGAGGGGTACGTGGTATAATATTTTTCAAAATGTATCATTTTTACAAAGTGGCTGTTATACAACAAGGTATAGGTAATGAAAGCCAAATAGTGGTTTTTGCCACCCTTCGAGATTAAATATATTACACGTCTAGGCATACGGTGGTGGCGTTCTTCTATGGGGTTCTACGCGGCTACCCTTGAAGCACGTTAGACCACCCCTATTATCAGAGGAAAACGGGGAGTTCCTACTACATGAGACCGGTAGCAGGGGTCGGGGGGTCGGGGGACGAGTTTTAATTTTACAATATCCTCATAAAATATACGCCATAACAGTAAAAGTCCAAAACTGTCTTGAGCCAACAAGCTAAGCCATGATTTGCGAGGCTCGATATTACAAGCCGCTTAACTCACGTCGCTGTGCTTTTTTGTATGGAGAAAGAAAGAGAGAGTCTCCCTTAGGAGAGGGAATAAGGGAATGAGGGAGAAAAATACACGGATAACTCTCTTGTAAACAGCTGCTCAAACGAATTGACATTATATTTCATCTTATTAAGACGTAAAGTGCCTCGATTAAACTAGTTTCATTTTATGGACGGTCAAGTTCGGGCACTAACACCTTGCATGTCTAAAATAGACATTTATGTGGCATGTGCGTAAAGTAACTGTTTATACGGCAAGATTATGTATTTTGTACGAGCCGTCGGCGTGCCTGGCGAGCCGGTAGCGAACAGTTACTCTACGCGCTCGCCCCATACAATATTTTTACGGAAAAGGCATTGAAAGCCACATTGACGTCATTTGAGATCCGCGTGAGCCGCTTTTCAAGGCGGTCCTGAAGTATGGGTACAAAGTGCCACCTTACGGATCGAAAACGGACGTGAAAAAGTAACTTTCTGATATCTGTGCCATAAAATGACATTTTGCGAACAAGGATATTGACCATTCCGATTGTTTTCAAAGGATCAAATATTTCATCATCAACGTTTGAATGACGAGGCACTCGATTTAGTTGATACAAAATATGTCGCAAAAAACTGATTCATAAAATATTGACATTCTGTTATTGAGTCCTGATCAGAAAACGTTTTTCTTTTTCAATTGAAAATGTTACTCAGATTCTATGGACAATTTGAACTCTGAAAAATTATGGTCTGCTAATGAATCATTGAAAAAATCATAAAGACTGTAATGAAATTTTTTCTTTTTTTTTTTACGTAGATACACGTTCTTTGTGATCCTTTTAATCATTCAGTCATCGTTTTCAAACATTCGAATTCATTAGGAACTTGTGAAAAAAATCTGGGTGCCCCCAAAAGATGACCTTAAAAACCGATAAAAATCGTTCAAAATCAATAATTCCGACCATTTCGAAGAGTGTTAAACGTTATCTCCTCTTCTTTCGCTTTTAACGATTGAGATATGACCAGGAGTCTTGAGAAAAATATCTACTATTGAATAAAAACACTATTAGATGTCTCAAATTATATGATCATGATTATAAACTATAAGAAAGAAAAATTGAAGATTTATCAAGATTAATTCTCGATGATAATAATTTGGATCAATCAAATAGTATCTTTTATCAGAGTTTTCATCCTAAATTACATTTTTCCCCCACCTACGTATTGAGTCAAAATTTTTAATGAAGAGATAAAAACTAGAATAATGAAAAAACAGTCTTAAAAAAATGGTTACTATTTTTTATGGTCGATGCGAAGTGGCTGTTTCTGTTTTCAACGCAGAATTATTTATCAACAATAATACAATCGAGTTGGTTCGTGCCTAGCAATAAGCAGCGGTACTAAATTCCGTCCATCCCCAGACTGACAAGGGAGCAATTTGCCAGTTGTTTAAGTGCCAAGTGTTAAGTGTTCCATCGTTTATGATGTGCCATTATTGTTTTACGTCAGGGACTCCCCTAATACGCGGCTAGCTGGCTGCTACCAGTCCTGGCTGCATTCAACCTGGTATAATGACCCTGGCCGATTCCCTTATTCAAGCGTTACGTTTGTACCCATCGCACACTGGCTAAAAACCCTTGGTCCTGGTGCCGGGTTTCCGCACGTAAATGCGGACGGAAAGGTGTGCCGTTGTCGTGAGGACAACCACACACACTGAACGATTGAAATTAATTCGAGTTTATTACCTCGTACCAAGCTACGAACGTAAAACGTTACCCCCAAAACCACCCCTGACAAACATACGACGAGTGGTTCACCAAGATACCAAAATTTATGGGAAACGCAATATTTCGAGATCTACTCTGTGTCTCTGATGATTTCTCGGAATCAAATTCTCGGAATATGAAATTATGTTTCCGGATTACTTGTAGAAGGAAAATTAACGATAATCCAGAGTGAATTGTTGTGATTCTTGAAATCAATCCTCGAGATTTTCACTGAAATTTGATTTTTTTTAACTCGCAAAAATTGGTTGACATTGGTTGATATTGGCAAGAAAAAATTGGGAATCGAAAAAGGAATTACTTTCACCCTTTATTTTGCACTGCAGACCTCAAATAATATTGAGAATAAAAAATCTGTGAGAATTGACACCGAAAAGAATAATTTGCGATTTTTCCTTTTTCTTTGATTTTCATTGCAAGAGATTGAAATACCTCAAAATCGTGTGGATAAGATCATAACGAATTCTATCTCTGATGCATTTTTCAAGTTTTGCGTAGTTACATAACCTATATGTTGCTTTATCAAAATTCGAATTTTTATACGTTCGAAAATTATCTGGTATCCACATTTTTAATCTGAGCGTACCTACTTCGGAATAATCGGGTTCCTTTTTTCATTCCTACTGTTTTCTTAAATTCTGAAAAATTATTGTAGTTTTAATAACGTGAACATAAATTCTGTCTTTCGAAGTCTCAAAATTTCAACACCATCGTCTTTACGAAATTGATTGAAAAAAACTCTATCCGAATTAAAAAAAACTGTACAATTAACATAAAAATAGTGAATTTTACAGAAAATAAAAAGCATCAATCATAGATATAGGTAAGAATTAATAATAAACATTATTTTCCTCAATTTTACTCACTCAGATCTTCATCATTCGACTTGAAAAAAATGAAAATTCTCAAAATTCTCTTTCATTTCTCAATAATCTTCTGTTACTTTTCTTCTCACGAAATTGAGAACCAAATTCAAATTTCGACGAGATCCAATCATCATCCCTTAACTGAATTCAATCTAATTTGCCCACCCCGTATACAGCGATAGGTGTGTTGTTTGGTTATGTGCCTTGTAAGGTCGTAACGTCCATTTAGCAGTAAACTGGGCTTTAATCATCTGTAGGATTAGTGCGTGAATTTCATTTGCGTTTACGACACGACGACGCTTCCTTCGCTCCACTCAGATTAGGAGTCAAAATCTCCCTAAGGAATAAAAAAAATCCAAGTTCCACAACCAAAAAAGAAAAAAGGAAACCAAGAACTCAAAAAGAAAAAAAAAACTCAGAAAGATGTTTGAAAATTTAATCAATTAATTGATAAGTAAAGCCAATCATTTTGTCACGTTTTTTTACCCGGATTGCTTCTTCAGCTGGAAGTTAGATCTGGAGTCGTAATCTTCCCAGGAATACAAAAAAATCAGAACCTCTGCCTCAAAAAAAAAAAAAAAGATTTGAAGAACAATTGACATCTTGGTCTCGAAGGAATTCGAGAAACAGTATAAAAAAAATTAATTATTCGGATAAATGACTAAATTTGACAATTTGAGGATGTTTTCTCACTGAGATTGCGGCGTGGGTGTCATGACCGGAGGGATCGGGTTTCAGCGACCGCAAACAGCCCTTCCGGAAAAACCTTTTCCGGGTCATTACGCGGGAATAATAACTCTCATAAGCCAGAATCTCGAAACTGGAAAACTATTAGCATATTAATGGGTGGCAGTCGAGTTAACCCTTTCATCACTAGGAGATTTGCATCTCGTGGTGCGTTGCGCACTGGGCATTTAGGCGACGGTGGCAGTCCGTTAAAAGCCCGTGGCGGAGGAAAATACAGAGAGAGAGAGAGAGATATATAGAATACCGGGATATCCTAGGGGTCAGGATTTTAGACTCTATATAAAGAGAGACAGAGGCTTCTAGAACTGGAACTGGAACTGGAACTGGTACGACGGGAGAGAAATTAACATGACAAACTGCCCCCAGCAATAAGGGTAGAAAAGATATATGTCGACGAATATGCGGGCATACACCCACCGCCGAGAAACAATAGTCGCGTGAATTAGACCAGGGGTCGAGGCGGGATAGGCGAGACCGGAAATGGATTTTAGACTTTTTTTATATTGTCTTGTTTTGTTGGTTTTTTTTTTAATGTGATTCGAGTCAGAGCATGAAGACGCCAATGATTTATAGCAGACATAGGAATGGACATGATTCTTCTCATGCATCGATCCTTATGCTTTTGAATTTTCAAACTCCTAATTTTAATGTTACTTTGGTGAAAATCGCAATTTTTGACATTTTCGATCACACATATATATATATTCGATATGTTTAGTCGAAAATTATTGTAAAGACTCGAATTCAATTACATGTCAGTAAATGTTGACGCATTTTCTTCATTTTCCAAATATTTTCTTCAACATTCAATTAGTCATTGAGTCATTTTTATACTTTGTGACTGCAAATTGAAATCGAATTGATACATTATGACATTATGCGATCCCAAATTGGGACATATTCAATTTTTTTTTTTTTTTGATTCCACATAAGGATCCTGATATTACTTTTTTCTTCAATTTCTTGGGGGTTTTTTCACTGCTATTTCATTTTGGAAAAAGAAAGGTTGAAGGTACGAATAAACAACAAAGTGACAAACGATACTTCGAATATAAGATTGAAAATTATCAAAAAAATTTCACTCCAACTGGCTACACTTTTTTATACGCCGTATTTTTCAGAAAGTTTCAAGTTTCAAAGAATTTATTTGAATCTTTTGTCGACCAGAACAATAATTAAGAAAAACAAAAAAAGAACGTAGATGATGAATAACGAACGATGAAAGACTTGTGGTAGATATTCTTTTTGCGTGTATGTATAAGGTACACAATTTAGATTCTGTCCTGCAATCCGAGTCTCGCGAATCTTGAAGTTAAACAAAGGCGCGCGAAAGGTCGTAATTCTAATTTACCTAAGGGCTGAGGGTTCTTCTTCTCAAGTCTCAGCTCTTCTTGCGGATGAGTATCCTTCTCAAAGGTCATAAAAAGAAAACGAAAACGAAAGATAAAGAAATAAACTCAAAAAAAAAAAGAAGAAGAAGAAAAAAATGAAAGAAAAGCGCTAAAATAACCCGCGCAATCTATACAGAGAAGTTAAGAATAAAAAAAATTAGCATTCTAATTTATCGTCACGGAAGTGATCGTAAAACTCTGTATAATTAACGTGTTTTGCTTTATATTCGTAATACGATCCCTGCTCCTCAACGTACCTCCTCATTTTACGTGCCTTCCATTTATTCGTCTTCTTGGTATTTTTTCTTCTTCTTTATACACCACCCTCTCTTATCTCATTCACTGTGTCTTGAAGAATGGAAACAAGACGAACATCTCGACTTTCCCAAGACTCATCATTTGTCCTGTTTGTTCAACTCAAAAATTGATGAACAAATAAATCGAAAAGTGTCAATTTCTAGATTTAATAAAGTGTAATTTTGAAAAATGATAAGAAAGGACTGTAGGAAAAAAAATTTCAATCTTGAATTAATAATTAATAATTGATTTGATTTTTAAGGATTGAGATTTCATGATTGAAAATTTGAATTGGATTTATTTTTCTTTCAAGCACAATTAATTATTGGTGGAGTGTAAATCATTTAACTAACCAATCACACGAATCTTGTTTCCCAATTTTGAATGTGGGTAAAAAAAAAAAACAGTTAAATACCCCTTAAAAAAATTGTGTATTAAAACCCGGATTGGTCCTAAGCCAGGAGACTATAATAACGTAAGTACGGGGTACCGGGCTGGTCCGGGAGGGTAGGTGTATCTAATTAGGGTGAATCTTGAAAACAACCCCCTCGATAACAATGCGCGTTACATCGGTATAGTCCGGATTGCGAAATGGTGCGGACGTAAAAAGAAAAGCATAATTACTATATAGGGGTGGCGGTTGGAGTTCGCGAAGGTTGCGAAGCTACCCGCGTCGCGTTGGCACAACCCCTGAAACCACCCTCGTGTTACCGTACACCAGAAGTGCCCCACGGGACCCGCCTTAGCTTAGTTATCGAACCGGGGGGGTTGACGGAGAAGGGCGACTAGCTCACGTCCCCGTAAAGAAAAATCGTTTAATTTAATAACCTATCAAAAGTATTTCTCCGCCATCCGCATCCCTCATCCGATGCCCGGTCGCTGGTGCATCTCACTGTACCTCGCTGACTATCTACGTCCATCAACATCAACCGTCAGGGAGAAGAGAAATAAAAAACCAACCCCCCCACATACTTGTTACTATTATTGGGGTAGAGCTGTAACATGCACTACCAATTACTTTAATTCGAATCAAGAATAATTACTAGCATGCCTTAGATTATTGTGAAATTGGAATATATATACACTCGGACCCCGCTATTTCGACCTTCAGTAATTCGACGAACTCGGTATTTCGACCAAATTCGCTTCGGTAATTCGACTCCCTCTACCCCCACCACCAGGCTGCGCTTCTGCCTCACTTTGGGTCTTTCCTCGCGCACACGGTCTGCGCACAACACACGCATATATCTAGACGGAGGAGTGGGGGCCCCTCGTGTCGTCGAAATACTGAATACATCGGGTCCCGACTTGGTCGAAATAGCGGGGTCCGAGTGTACGTTTTTTTCCATTTTTCTATTAAGTGGCGACGCTGTTTTTTGCTTCGTTTTGTATAAATTAATCAGACATTTTTTAGGTAATTTTATATATAATTTTACAGTTCCAAGAACATTTCAAGATTTGTAACTAATCTCACTTTTTTGTGTCAAGTTGTCAGTAATTTCCCTATTAATTTTACAATTATTAAAAAATTTCAAGTTTCACAATTAATTTTATCATTTTATGAAATGTTACGATTTGGAAAGAAAGTTGAAATTGTACAATCAATTCTTCAATTCGATTAATTACTCACAATTATTGTTTCAATTTTGAGAAATCGAATGCACTTCCAATCGTAGAAATTTTATCAGTTCAAGAATAAGTTAGAATTCATCCATATATGTACTGAAATTATTACCTCAATTGTTCATTATAAAATTTTGAATTTTGATTTATAAATATTTGAGGAATAGAAGCATATATCCAGTTCGCAAAATAGTTAAATTCAATTATGACCACCGAGGGAAACCTAATCTTATTTTTGGAAAATTTGGAATTTTCAGTACTTTATCATAATCTTAGCAATTAGTCTTCGGGAGGGGGTTAAAAATGGTCAAAAATAGCGTTACATAATACTTGAATGACTCCCTGGCAGATATTGAGAAAAATTTCCAAAACTTCAAAATCGAAGGAATTATATCTGAATGAAATGTAGAATTTCAAAAATCTTAGTCAGTGTCCGAATCCCTCAAATGATTTAATTCCTTTTCTCTGATCGTGTGTTCATGTAATTTTTTGTAATTAAGGGTATCACCATGGTATAGATTGTGTCTTTTTAAAATTAAAAAAAAAATAAAAAAAAAAACTGTATCTTTTGATCAACTTTGAGAAGAGATAGAGATGAAGAGCGAGAGAAAGAGAGAGAGAAGACTCTAGATTGTCGTTTTTAACGAGGATATATTTTCATAGGAGTTCAAAAGATTTTTGCGGTCTGACGAATTCTTTGGTGTCGAGAGGGGGCGGTGCAGGCGGATTTAAGATGGGCTTAGCGTGCTTAGGAAAGAGAGAGATTTTGGTGAATCTTTTTTTCTTGTGACTTTTGATGCTTTTATAAACGGGCTTCTATAATTCTTGTATAATTATTAAAAAAAAATGGTTGAGGGATGAACGAGACGCGGCTTTTTACTGGGAGGGGTGACGAGAGGGATGATTCTCCTGGTATATCCTTGAATACAAGAATCCTCCTTGCTCACTGGATAGCGCGCGCTTCTTCTCTCCTCTCATTACGACAATTTTTATATTTTACTTTCACGTTCTTTAACCTTTTTATCATTCCAGTTGAGAAACGTCGGGAAATCTTGTTTAAATTGCAAATACAGAATATGAAAGGGATCTTTGACATATACAAACGATATGAAAATTGAATTACGACTGAGTAACGAGCGGTTTGAGGATAAAAATTCGAACACTCTATGATATTATTTCTTATCTTCGAAAATCAAACTTGTCTAAAATTCCGCTGAAAATCACCCAGTCAAAGAATTAAATTAACTAATAATATGACTTCTAAGAGTAAAAAAAAAAAAAGAAAAAAAAACGACAGTTGATTAAAATCAGTTTCAATTACTTTTTTGGAGTCAAAATATAGCATACGAAAATCATCTCAAACTGATTTTTATTCATTTTCCAGATCTACGCCTTATAAACGCCTTTTTTCGAAAAAAACGTCTCAAGACGTTAATAAAAGGTATTTCAATTTTTTTTTAAATTACTTTCTTCGTCGCTCTACTTAACTTCGAGACGCTCTAAAGAACGAAAAATCTTATGAAAGTCGTTTTTTAAAAAACAGTTTAACAAAATTAAATACCGTTTCAAATTTCCCAATGCTAGAGAATACCCAGATTTTCAAGTGCCAATACTCGCACATGACAGTACGTACACGGAGAAAAATCCCCGGTCCAGAATACCGTAATTCCGGTAAGTTTTACCGAAGTGACTAGTGCGTATATGGATAAATTGCCTGTTCGGTAAATCTTATTGCATTCGTTTGGTAAAGCTCGAATCTCGAAGTATAGTTCCCAGGACGAATCCCAGGCGTCAGAATTACCAAAACGCACGTAATATCTACTCCGTTCAGCCATCTTATTCACTAGTCAGTGCGGTACCTGCTACTGAACATTCGCAATGAATTTACCGAAGTCCACAGTTTAAATCACTGCCGTGATGTGGTTAATTGGGCTACTTACTAGCGTCGCGATAACCAAACTCCACTGCACATTTACAGCTTACTGTACTAGTCAATGTAGTAGCTACTACTACAAGACAATGATCAATTCATCAGTTCATATATTTGAGATTACCGATCGGTGCAGTCATAGCAAATCATAGCAAAACTATTCTACAGGTATGTAGTACCGAAGTCTTTGGTATAAATAACCGAACAGACACTCTATCCATATAGGCACTTGCCAGTTCAGTAAAATTTACCGGACGTTCTGTAAATGTAACCTGCAACGTATAGGTTTATAGGAATTAAAAATATGTAATTGAATATTTTCTCAGTTTATTCAACATTTATGATATGTATTTACATAATATGAGTATACATACAGGGTATCGAATAGTAATCGAATACAGGTATAGGTCCTCTAATACAGGTGTAGAGACATACAGGTATACGAATTGCACGAAATTACAAAATGTAGCGTGTGGTTAGGTACATCTTACCCCGTTTCATAAGTAGACGTCGATTTTCCTTCGTCCGCATTCGTTTCAGACTTTTCGCTAGGTTCCTTTTGCTGAAGTACATCCAAGTTCAGGATTTCTGAATTCCCAAGAGATTCGGCGCATACAGGAGAAGATTCTTGTGGGCGGGGAAGCTGCGCTAATATCATAAAATTGGGTAAATCTATTATAATGGGGACCATCACTGACAAAAACACAATCGAATAAAAGGTCAACGATTAAATTTACTTACCAGCTCCCAGCCGCATAGAACCGAAGTAGCCTGGCACAGCACTCAGTTACTAATTTTCCTTAAATTGCGATAGCACACCCGAATAACTCCCGTTTACACCCACAAAAACATCACCCTAGTGAGCCATGCTGCATCGAGTATAACGAAACAAGTAACGGTTTTTCGAGAGTATTCGGCGCTTGTCAAAAATTTTTGTGCCAAAAACTAAGTTCGCCGTACACCGAACCACGCACTCTGGTATTTTCCCCGCGCAAAACGTTGTGAAATCGCGAGCTCGTAAACAATACCAAACGATGAGCAAACTCAACCGACCTATGTAGTCTTTCTACGACGGAGCCGGTAAAATTCATCATGCACTACAGTGATTTTCCCTCCAAACACGTGCTACCAGCATAGGCTAGTAAATATCACGAGAGTGGTTCGCAAAATATACCGACTCTATGGTGCTATTACTGACCGGGGTAGTGACGATTCGCCATGTCGAGTGGCAGAACTTACTATCTGACTGGTACCCCATGCGCTCGTCTCTGTCTAGTTAGCTCAGCCATACAACATGCATACATCACTAGAATTTCGGTATACTCTGCGATGATGACATCAGTAGGAAATACCGTAACTTTGGTGTAGTTTTTACTTTCGCACATGTACTCTTAGGCATACACATTTATAAGTGTAACCAAAACTTCAGTACTCATTACCATAAAAATTTTACCCGATGAGCACGGTAATCTGAACCGGGGGATTTTTCTCCGTGTACAAGCGGCCAATGCTCCTTCGGGGGTAAAAATCTCGGCTACGATCTTTAGGAGAAAACCCTAACCTTACCCAACCCGACAAAGTAAAGTCCTTCGCGTAGATTGGCTCCATAGGGGGTTGGGGAGGTCGTAGTATAAGTTCGGCGAAGGATATAATAAAACTGCACATGGGGGGGGGGGGGGGGGGGGTGAATCGAAGACGCAGAAAACTGTTCCCAAAAGAGAGAAAGAGAGATAGACGCGCGAGGACGATGTCCTGAGACTGAATAGTTTTGGCTAAAATAGAGAAACAGAAAAATGGAGAAGAGAAAAGTTAGTTGCGAGTAAGATTACGACCCCGCGTGGGAACACTGACCTTTCCTCGACTACGTAGACACACGGCGAGGAAACCGTCGAAGCGTAAAACGCGTCACTGCGGAGAGAAAAAGGGAAAAAAGATTGATAAAATTGTGAAACAGAGAGAGAGAGAGGGACAGAGTGGAATTAAAATAGAGAGGTGGCTCCATGCATGCTGCGTGCACAGGAAAAGTTGCGAAACTACGTTACGTGGGTGTGGGTTCACTTGGTAGGTTGTTAGACATGCACGGGACTTTATTTTCAACTCTTGTGTAGATATAGCTGGATAGATCGGTATATGGCTCTCGCGCAGGCTACGCGGGAGAGATTTATCTCGGTGACCTATTTATCATACCGCTTGGATAAACATTTGATGCGGGAATTTTTCAGAGATTTTTCACACGTTTTTGAGAATATCCTGATCGGACGGTGAGAATGGTATTGATATTCATGAGAGGAATCCTGGAGTCCATCGATCAAATCAGATACAAGTAGACACAAATTTTTCTCGATTTTTGTCTGAACGTGTTTTTGCACACTTATTGTTCCAACAGACACGAATAAACCTCGGGCTCATCCCATGGGAGTCTAGTCCTGGTAAAATTGGCTGAATTTTGAATGTGATCCAATTTTTGCGTTCCTTATCAAAAGTGTTAACAGTCGCAGGTCACTTTTGTCTCTGAAAAAAAACTGACTCAGAGTTCTGCGTTTTATTACTCACTGAATCGGAGTATGAAGTTCGAAATCCAAAATCCGCAGTTTCTCTTCTTCTTTCTCTTCGTTTATCTGCAATTATACTGGTTTTCCGCACTAATTACCCGCTAAACTTATTTGTGTGAATATAAATGCAATTTTTTTTTTTACAATGTCAGCCCCCTATTTCAAGTGACTCGATGAGATTTAAAGTTACGTAATGTAAACAATTTTGAGCAATTTTAAGCAACGTGTGATTTTGAGCAGGATTTTAAGTTTCATCAAGAAACTTAATTCGACATCGAATAATTTTCAGTCGTCCAAATATCACGAAAAACTCGTCCGTCCGATGATTTTTCTACTCAAATTGAGACCCTTATCCAAAAATACTATTGGATGTTCGAATTTATCATTGAGCATTATTGAAATTGGATGGTTTTCAATAGTTCTCAATAATAAAATCGGACATCCTGCAATAGCACTTTTCCATAAGGGGATGACTACTTTCAGAATATTTATCGAGCCTATAGTTTCTTCAGAAATAGTATATACTTCTAAGACAGACCTTTTTTTACGAAATACATGTCCAAGAAAAAATTAAAAATACACAAAAATTACGAAAGACACGAGACTCTCCGACGGTTTTTTTCTTCTTATTGCCGACTATCGAACTACTTTGGAAGCTCTTCAAATAAATTGTTACACGTCCGAAGCCGACTTTTTCGGATACCCCATATGGTGCGTTCAAAATCAAACTGTAAGAGCTATTGAAAAATATAAAAATTATCTTCAACTTTTTTTTGGCTTTTTTTTTTAAGTTCGCCTAGCAGTCGTCTTTAATCAAAAATACGTCTTCTCGCCGACTGTTGTCCATCAACTTTCGGTCTCCTTGTCCTCCATCTCATCCCAATCTCTCTATCTCCGCTTCATATTTTTCAATATCCTTCCCCCACCCCCATCCCACCTTTCACACATCTAGATATCCAGGGGTTGGTTGGTTGGTTGGTTGGTATATTCCGTGATATCAAAAGGCATCTTTCAGAGTTTTCTCTGCGTTCAGGGTAGTAAATATAAGTGCTTGGATTGAGCTTTCGCGCTCCCCCCCTAAAAACCACCCTCTTTCTCTCACCGTCACCGACACCGGTGCTAAGGGGTGGTTTTTAAAACATTTTTATTCCTCCGAACCCGGGCGTCGACGCGACTCCACGTTTTGGGGGTTCAATGTAATCGCGTAGCCAACCTCTCCCCCCCCCACTTTATTTTTATTTTTTCTCCATCCCCCCACTGCAGCGTCTAGTCTCGTTGCAAGGTCGGTTTTCAGCCTGTCGTTTCTTCTCATTTCCTCCTCCGTATTGTGATTCGTTTTTTTCTTCCTCCTCTTACTTTTGGGGGCTGCTTCTTTTTTATTCTAGAGACTTTTGTTAATCCTGGAGTAAAAATGCGAAGCTGTGAATTGTTGCAGCTAGTAGCGAGACTGAGATATCGGATCAATTTTTTTTTCCTCTCAAACCAGAGGGTGAAGAACGTCGGGAGTCCTCGAGGACCGACTAGAATCAGAGACTCGGGGTGAGTCGGGGGTTGAGAACAAATTCAGACTACGCGCGCGGTGCCGAGATGGCGAGGAAAATTAATACGGAATATACCAGTCCGTGGTACCGCATCGTTTCTCTAAAGGACGAAAGGATGAGGATTTTACACTCTTCTGCAATCCCACTATTTTCCTACTCTCCGGACTTATTATTGTTATGGCTACATGGTGACACCTCTTTCAGAATAGAATCCATCGCCTTTCGAAGGATTCGTTGTGACTTCAATGCAGGAATAATAATCATTGAAGTCAGATTTTCATCCTGGATGTTTTTACAGGGAATTACTCACAGGATATTTCCACGTTGAATCGTCTAAAATTGATCAAAGATGAAGTCTTAGTGTGAACAGTGGAAAAAATGTCTTAAAGAAAATCGGCTGTAATTCTTGTGACGATTTTGTATTGATTTCAATTTTTCTCAAATAGTATTCAAATATCGCTGTAATTTTTTACATTTTTTTTCTGGGAAGCTTAATGTTAAAAACGATTTTTTCTTTAGTAAAATTAAACTTTTCATCAAATTATATTGAATTATTTTTTCTTTCCTTGAATTCGGCTTTTTTTGATGATTTTTTCGCCTGCGTGATGGAGTAAAATAACAGTAAAATGATAATATAAGGAGGTATGATTGAAAATCTCGAATAATTTATTTGAAAATCGGAACAATCATACAAAATTCTGGATAACTGATTAAACAGTAAGAATAAATAATTGACAAATGTGAATAATGATCAACAATCCCACATAGTTGATTGAAATTGTTAATAATCATTGAACAAATTCAAATACTGGTCCGAGCGATTGATTATAGGTTTTGAAAATTATTCATTGTCTGTTACAGAGCTTAATGACGAAAAGAAAATTGAGATTGTCGACTTCACACCGTATAAAAAATTGTCTTTATCTCGAATCCGAAAGAGAAACAATTTTTCTTAGACAGGTGAAAACTTATATCAATCTACCAGCCCCGTTAATTACGTTCAATTAATTATCTAATTTGAATCAACTCTATTCTTTGAATGTTCTTAAATTTTTTGAATTTCTTCCTTTTTTTTCCTTCTTTCGTGTTTCTGGGTAAAATTAGGGGTGGCTGAAACCGTTCGGGGGCACAGTGCCGTTGGCAAATGATATTTAGGGATTGATATTAAATTGAATGGTGAACCGCGGCGGAGTTCTTTTTATGGGACGTAATACGCGGCGGCGTATATACCGACCAATAAACCGAAAAATAATAACCGTGGTTTAGGGTTAGAGTTAGGGGTAGGTGGCCGTCAACTTGTGGCCCGCTCGCTCCATTTTCGTACGCCGAAAAGCTCAACCCAAAGAAAATCAGACGAAGAAAGGAAAGGCGGAGAGGAGACGAGGAGAGAAGAGCCGCTACCCTTAGCGGAAATGGGGTCTGCTCTGAATTGTTTGCATTTATTCCGCATATTTTACGATATTTATATTTATTTCCCTTCCTCGCTCTTCGTTCTACGTCAGGGAGCCAATGGGCTGCCCTGTCACTCACAGCATCTGCGATGCGATCCAACATCCCTCGTACTGATTCTTATGGCGTACTTTCACCCAGTCGGATTCGGTATTATCGTAAAGTTGAGTTTAGTTCAGAGCGAAGTAAACTTGGAAGAAGTAAGCATGAGGCCGAGGCCAGTAAACTTAAGTGTGTGTAGTAATCCGTGGCGAAAAAACGTCACATAACGTAACCTAATTCAGTTTAGTGTATAATTTGTTTTCAATTTTTGAGATAATTTAACAATAATTATTGACTGTAATAATTTGGAAAACTTTGAACGAAATTCACAGAATTCCACACCGGAAATCAGAAGCGAGGATCAAATCACTTCAAAAATGGTAGAATTTAGACTTGAAGGCTTCAAAGACTTGGTGGAATCCTGAGAGGACTCACGGAAATTCAAAGATCTTATGATGGTCCAAAGGACTTCACGGAGATTCATATGACTTCATAAGTTCTGATGGATCAATGTGACTTCATAGATTCTCATAGGTTTTTTTAAATAATAGGGAACTTCTTTGAAGTTATAGGGAACTTAGCGAAACTTCATGGGACTTCAGAGGATTCCACGAGACTTCATAGAACTCTGGCAGCTGCCATAAACCTTCGTGGGATTTTATAGACTTCATGAGACTTGATAGCACTTCATCGAACCTGATGTGAGACGTCTTCAAACTCGGTAGGACTTCGTCGGACTTCTTGAGTCTTTAAGAGACTTCATGGAACTTCGTCGAATTCTGTCAGACTTTGTCACACTTCATGGAATGCCATTAGCATCCATACATATTAGTTAGACTTCATCAAACTTTATTAGACCTTGTGGGACTTCATGAGACTTCATTAAAATGTATAAAAACTTCGTGTGGCTGCGTCGGACTTCATGGATTAGATTACACTCCATAGGACTTCGTGAGACTTCACTAAACCCAGACTTAGTGGGACTGGACAGGACTCCACGGCTCTTCATGATACTCCGTAGGACTTCATCGGTCTCAATGGGAATTTATGAGACTCCATGAGACTTACTGTTAGTAGAACTTCATCGATCTTCGTGGATCTTTATGAGACTTCGAGGAACTTCGTGGGACTTAATGAGACCCCGTTAGACTTCATGTGACTTTATGAATTTCATTTCACACTTCATATAGGACTTCGTGAGACTCCACTTCACTCATTGACAGACTTCACGGCCTTTTGAGACGTCATGAGACGTCATGGGACTTTTTCGAACTTGATCAGATTTCGTGAACTTCTGTGGACTTCTTCACACACACGCTGAATCCAAGATTGGTAAACCACTCGGTAAGAAACTAAGATCTGTCAGGACACTATAATTGAAAAACTTCTGATTTTCCCAACGTATCACGATGTCAGATGAAAGTGTTGGGGAAAAAAGCTGAAGTAATGGTAAGAAAAAGTCGTTGAAATTAATGGACGAAAGGTTTGAAATAATAATGTGACCCCTGCCTTCATCCTGCAGAGATTGGAGTAACGAAAGTGTGCAGCAAAGCCTCGGTTTTGTGATAGTCGTGTCGTGAGTCAGCTGAAGAATAAAACGGATTGGCATCGGCATTGGCATCGGCATCGTCATCGTCATGGCAATGCCCATAGCCATAGCCTGGTGTTACTGCGAGAACATTAAATAAAGAAATATGGCCAGTTCCAGGTTTAGTCCAGTGGACGATGCCTAAGCTGCCAGCGCGCATTCGCGTTACGGTACTAAACCGTATTATACAGATTTCGTACTTCTCTCGATCGGGTCTTACAATACACACAAGTATTCCCCGCAAGTATCAATGTAACTACGCACGGGGAATAAAATAAGGGCTAAATTTCTTACGGTACTAAACGACGTCGGTCACAACTTGACGGATCTCTTTCTTTCCTCTGTTTACGAGATCCACTTCCGGTTTTATTCTGCTATCAAAACCGATTCATCAGTAAAATCGCGCAAAATTCATCAAATTTGAATTACCATTCACAAATTACACTTAATATTGCGTTATGGCAAATATTTTAATTTTGCTGATTGCTATCAGGGCTTCAACCTGACATCGTATCATGAAATTCAGAAGTTGTCAATTCAGAATATTTATTGTTGCACTACCTGGCTAAAAAGCTGTTCTTCAGTGCAGAAAAACAAGTTAGCGCATGTGCAAATCGTGAATGGTTCACTTTCCGTACTAGGACAAGAAATTTCAGCGCCTGCGCACATCATAAATCGTCTACTTTCCGCCCGACGTTATTTTCTTGCGCTTGCGCACTCTAGAATAACTCAGCCACTCAATATAGTGTCGTTGGAAGTGAGCGACATCTGAGCTTTTGTTCATTTTCAGAAATCCTTTCACTGTCTCACGACATTGGAAAAATTGAAGGTAATTCTTTTTGTAGGTTTTGTGAAACATCGAATGTATTTCTAGCCTAAAAAAGACGATTCATAGTCGTTGAAGTGTCTAACGATAATTTTTTTTTTCTATCACATGACTTGATCAGCTACGTTCGAATTCCATGCTGCTCTGCAGTAATTTTTCATGTAGTCCCACAATAGTTGGTCAAATTCGGAAAGTATAAAATGCATTGGGAGAAGAAAACTTCAAGATTCAAATCCGTTTCTGAATCAGTGCCATTTGATGTGTTGTTCATATTCCACGAGCCGTGCAAGATTTGAGTGAGACGAATCTTTTGGAAAAGGGAAAAAGCTCATCGGCTAAAAAAATCACAGGCCAAATTTAGAAATCAGAAACCAAAGAAAGACTTTTCTCTTTCTAATAACAAAAGTGAATCGTCAAAGTTGAAACATTAGTTTTAAAAATCACACTTTTCTTCAGAACTGTACAAAATATGTTATAGTTGTAAATAGTGTCCTGTAAATTGAGAGTGTGTTTTCTGGTTTATGACACCTAAAGAAAACATTCAAATAGTTTCAGAAGTTCTGAGATTTCGAAACGAAAAGTGAAAAGCCAATATATTGAACACTAATGTGTCAAGGGTCTCTTAGGAACTAGAAAATAATTTATTACAGTTCTCAAGGGCCTTCTTCAGGTCTAAAACGTCAATTGAGAGTGTGTTTTCTGACCTGTGACACTTGAAGTAAGCGTTCAAATCCCTCTGGCTAAGGTCAATAAAAGATAATTATACTTTGAAATAATGATCGGATCTTTAATTTGCAAAAAGTGCCAAAAAATAAACACCTCCCCTATGATGATATTTGGCGAAACCGTGAAGCTTTAAATCTCGAGAATTGTTTGCACTATACAGATTTCTTGAAGAATGTGGATAATTCTGAAGTGTAAGAATTTAATTAATAAAAAACCACTGGAAACCAAAATGACTGATAATAATATTTTGAAAAACAATTTTTTTTGTTTTCTTCGTAGTTCTTTATTTCCCAAATCCTAAAAACGTTGACAATAGCCGACAGCGTCACATTGATACATATATAAATATTTCAGTCGGACTTTTACGGAGCACATGCGTTCCGGGCAATAAAAAATATCCATATGAGACGATATCAGACAATAACTTATTTCAGTGGTGGAGAAGAGGAGGATAGAAAATGAAGTGGTACTGAGAACAGAAAGGGATTGAGAAGGAGAAGAATAGGAGAGATTCATTGCAGGGTGTTGAGTGCGAGTGTAGACCGTCAAATCGAATGTGAAAAGGAAATTAGCTTCTAAAACCGCAGCAGCACAACGACATCGACCACGACCATCAAACGATAAGGTCGTTTCAGCGCGTTAGTAGGTAAAGATAAAGGAAGGAAAAACCGTAGGCGAAAAAAGAAACCGGTGGTGGTACCTCACGAGGCTGTAAATAAAAAAGGATATGGCTTTTCTCGCTCGTAGAATTGCTCCTTTACTTAAAGTTTATACTTCTTCGAGCATAAGCTCCCTAAAGAGGAGCCTCGCACCGTTCGGTGGTTAACGTCGCATCCACTTTCATCGTTTCATTTTATTTTATTTTTTCTTCATACCGTTTTTAGTTTTCTCATTTTTTCTCTTCCTTTACCCTCTTCCTTTATTGTATCGTATTGAAACCCCGCGCCAAGTTCACGAATGCAAATAGCTACTCGTTTCCGGTTGGCTTCTTACTTCCGGAACTTGCGGGAAACGAGAAACTTTAGAGAGACAGAAGAGGGAAAAATTGTCTTGGGGTTTGAAATTCAGACAAACTGAACGGAAAATTACCCCGAGATTCTCTCCTCATAAGATTTTTTGAAATACAGTGGAACCTCGCCTATTCGACGACCAGCTATCGGTCACGACCTCGGCTATTCGACCTGCTCAATCATCACGCATGCTTTTGCACACTAACTGCACGGCACTAGGAGTGTCGAATGGGACTCCTGTCAGCGTCAAATAGCCGAGGTAATGCAGACTCAAGAGGTTATGATTAGAGGTACCTGGGAAATCTGGTGTGAATCCCTTTAAGGATCTTCAAAAATTCGGGATATTTATTTCAATCTTTCGAAATCCTAGGGAATTTCTTTAAATCCTTGGAGGCATTCGAAATTCATAATAAAAAAATCACCCAAAGTCTCCTGAAATCTGTAACAATCTCTGAAATATTTTTGAATGCTTTGTCAACTGCTTGGAAATTTTCTTTGAAAAATCAGTCATTTCCTTTGAAATGATCAAATCCTCTTTTTTTATGCTCAATCGGTCAAATAGGTGAGGTTTTATTCCGGGTTCTACTGCATTTGTTAAACCGGATTGAAATTCGATCAGCATTATCGTCCAAAATTCACCAAAATTCTCACTTTCTAACCCCTCGAGTGGTTGCGAATTATGGTAAATTCGTTTCGCGTCGATCAAGCATCGAATTTGATCAGAAGCCCTCGACTGATTTGAAGAAATGGTAAAATATCGGATAACAGCTCCGACAGTCCGAAGCTGATCTGATTTATAGACACAGGGCTGCCATCGGATTTCCTATATTCTGAATGAACGTTGAAAAGAAGTGGTGAAAACATATTTTTCCCCACGATCCACGGGGAGCAAAGTGGCTGTACAGGATTTTGCATTATAAGTTAGGAACTCGGATGCTAATTTGAATATCGATGTTTTTTTCATTTTATTTTTTTTGTTGGGGGGGAGTAAAAAAAAGGGGGTAAAAAGTGGATTCTAGTCTGTAAATCTATCAGATCTGAAGTAATTTATGGTCTACCAGCTTCTCGCGTCGTATGGATGTTTTATTTAGTAGGCTAGGAACCAAGCTAGACCGACTTCGATATCCACGACACGCTTACGCCTAGGCCTTACTCTCTTATGGGTGTCGTTCTCTACGTGACCGTGCCCCACGTTACTCAATGCCCTGGGTATTAGGCACTCATGAATAAAATATCATCGCTAATGCCCGACCCGGTCGAGAGTCGCGTTTTTTACCCGACTCCAAGAGCCAGTATGGATTCTGTTGGTGAAAAAAATGAACTATTGTACCCCCCTCCCCCTCCCCTGCGCCCACGCCACAGTCTCGTACATGTGAGAATGAAAAAACAGCGGTAAATAACTGCGGCACTAAATCGACTGCATTCTCATTTTCACTTGAACCCCATTTTTTTTCTTTTTATTCGGGTATTATTTCACGTTTTATTAATTTCGGACGATTAATTCTTTCAGAATTTGCACAAACTTCGCGGAAAATGGAAACAAAAGAATTTTACGAAAACTGTTAGATAGATTTTCACAGATTTTGTGATTTTTTCCGGAGAATTTTTACATTTTACACAGTTATGAGGAAAAATTCTTTGGAAATCCTCTTCCTATCTTTGTCCCTAAATATGCAAAAATCCTGTATGTCACCGCAATTCTGTTCGTCTTTTCGGTTCCGCCTTATCAGTTGTCATCGTTCTTCGCCTCTTGGTAGCTCGAGAATCGCGTCAAGCGATAATCATCTGGTAACACATCCGCCTTCCCACCCTACCCCTCGGTATCGTGTACCACGAGGTGTTAATTATTCACGGTATCATTAGCTCCGTGGAAGAAGAGCCCATCCCCCATAAGTGTCGGTCGCTTAGACCCCATGTCCATGTGTGTCACTGGCCCAGTGGGCCACATCATCATCCCTGAAAGGGTGTTCAGTCTCCGGTCTCCTGCGTGCGGTTGGCTCAGTTTTAGTTGTTTTTTTTCTTGTCTTTTTCAAAGGGCGAAAAGTAGAACCTTGAATTAATCTCGCACCCTGCGTTCTTTTTCAAGGGTCTTTTCCCTGCGTTCGTCCCATAGCCAGCACCAGTACTCGGTGAAAGAAAGCTGAGGCTGAGGCTTCGTGTCAGTCGGTATAACCAGAGTCGAGCCGAGTCACCCCCGAGGCTCGCGTAGGGGGTGTAAATAATGAACGCGAGGAACGGGAGAACGGGGCTCACGTCTCACTAGGTCAATATCTTCCTTAACCAGGAACAACGTCCTCTTTCGTTTTCTCCTCCCTTTCCTTTTCTCTTCTCTCTTCTAGAGGACGCGTTGACAAACACATACATCTATACCATAGGCCCTAGACTTCACCTCCACCTTCGCGTACCTTCTCTACCTCGAAATTAATTGGTTCTCAGAGTATAGCACAAAGCACGTTTGTGTCCGACGAGGACGAGAATCAGGATACATAAGCCTCGTGAACCTTCTTCCACGGATCATTTTTCTATGTGCCCATTTAATTGGACGACACCTCAGCATTCTTTTACTAATAACCACAACTGTATCAAGTTTATCAGGATTTGTTCGTGTTCGCTTTTTTTTTGCTGTTCGTTCAATGTTTTTCGTCGAAATACTCAAAGATCTTCGTTCGCAAATTTGAGGAGTATAGCGATTTTATAGTGATTTTCAATGACACAACATCACAAAATCATTCTTTTCTTTAATCACTCGCAACCTGACTCGTCTTTTGAATTTCTTGAAATTTTTCGATAGTCCAATTAAAAAAATTCACTCATTTAGTAAAAATCTTAATCTACGAGTTACTGAAAATTCTCAATCTCAATGATTAAATTTCTGTTAAGATTCCATCTCGATCATTTATTATCAATAAAAATTCTTGAATTCGAAAATCACAGTTTTCTAGAACATCTGTAAAACATTGTTGTAAATGAGTTTTTCTTTTCCGGTTCTTGACTTCATCCAGACCATCCGATCTCCTAAAAAAAAACAACTAAAAAATTGCACCCAAGAAAAATACTCGATGAAAAATATCGTGGAATTCTTCTTCGCCCGTTTCGGGCCTCGGTCTTTTGCCTGGGTGATCAAATAAATGTCTTGATACGTTTAATGTTTGCCTGTTCATTTATTTACGAGGGTAAATTGAGGGGAAATTGGGTCAGCGTGAAGCAGTGTTGTATTCGATGAAGGGAATGAGCGAAAAGAGGGTGAGACAGAGAAAGAGAGATTTCACCCCGCAACTAGCGACGGTTGGTAGGGGTTGATGGGTTCTGCCGAAGCAATCGAAGAAGGACACTGCAGGACACAAATAACCGGGGACTCCCCTAGTTCTAGCCATGGCCCAAAGGCCAAGGAACGGGCCAAGAAGAACTACAAGGGGCAAAAGACTACAAGGGTGACCAAAGCCAGTCGCCCTTACCATATTACGATGAGGACGTAATCTTGCACCTTTCTAGATTGACGGAGTGTCATTTTATCCACTATTCATCAATTATTTAAATTTCACTCCTCGTAGTCGTTTGAATTGATTTTTTGGTTTGCTTTCTGCCAGCGAAAAAAAAAACGAATTTATGGTGTGTAGATACAACGTTTTTGCGAGGGGTTAATGACCACTTGGAATATACAGTGCAGTACTTAAACACCCATTTGTCAATCTTGTGACATTTTTTTAAAACCTTTGAAACCTATTTAGAATCATTGAAAAATATTTTGAATCATTTTAAATCGTGTATCTTTGAAATCAGAATGTCAAAACTCACATCAAAGCTTGTAAAATCTCTGTAATATTTTTTTAATCCTCTGAACTCTCGTTAAATTTTTAAAATCTTCGAAATCGTTTGGAATCAATCAGCTAATTGAACTGAAGAAGCTTCTTTGAATCAATTGAAATCTTATTGAATCTTTGAAATCCATCTTTTTAATAGTCTAAAATCTGGTAAAATCTAAGGAATGACAATATATCTTCGAATTTCATCAAATCATTTAGGATCATTAAGCTATTGAAACCAGACAGGCGATTCGGGTTCAATTGTAGCCTCGTGAATAATAAAAAAAATTTCAAAACATCCCGGAATCTCTTGAGATCAGTTTTGCAATTTTTTTTTCACGTTGCTCCCGATTTGACTGAGACTTATACAGAAATATCCTCAATACTAATTTTCTGGTCCTTGTCTCTATGAAATTTGTTCAAAATCCGAGAATCATTTCAGCTGACAATTTCTAAGATTAGCAATGATAACTCCAGTGATGAGTGGTGAGCGGTGAGGAAGAACATCGTCGTTTATCTGTGTCTCCGTGCAGCATGGAGGTTCTGCTGAACTTTGCTTGACTGGTTTGGGGATATCCCTTATCGTGGATACTTGCATGTCGTATGTATACGTCGGGCATTTACTCGGTTCAGTTGAATCACCGGATGACTGGCACACAGGACACTCAACGATCTACGTTTACGTTCTATACTGTATTGTGGGATATAAACTTGAAACTAAATCCAACTCGACCAAATCCACCACCGAACGCTAGGAACCACGAATATAGTTACGCGAGGAGTTATCGTTCATGGTATCAGCTCATACCTTTCGAAACTACTGGCTGGACTCAGAAATCGTCCACGGTATTAACGTTTGATCGATTTTCTAACTGATAACTCAGATTTAAATTCTGACGGAATGAAATTTCTCAATATCATAATTTAGGAAATAACAGCTCATTGCATTGAGAATTCAGTTCAGGAATATTTTTTTTGCAGTTCAGAGGCATTTTCGTTGATCAATGGACTATGGACTCAAGAAATTTAAGGAAAATTTAAGATTATAATCCGAAGACTATAATTTCTTATGATTGTCAAAAAACGAAACTATAAGAATCTACTATTTATTGGTTCATCATGTTTCCGATCAGTGACCAATAAAATTCGAGGATCTTCGAATTTTGCTTCACCTAGGCTAATTTGGTTTCAGGTTTATCAACAGCCAAGAAATATTCTTGAATTCAAGAATTAGAATTCTAAGTTATTATCGAAATCTTGAACACTAGATCATGTTGATCGATCTTCAAATTGAATAAATCTGATAAACTTTGATTTCGAGTTTATGGGGATAAAAATCGATAATCGATATAAAAAAATGCAAAAGAATCAAAGAGCCTAAGTTTGAATAGTTGAAAATCATAATTAAACCAAGTGTATTCTTTTTTCTCCTAAAATAGTATAAATCAGATATTGTTGATTGCGATGGGATCTCAAAACTAGAGTTTATATGGAGTGGATACCGCGCAAGGGTACAGGGGTATAAGGGTATAAGGTACGACCGCACACATGTGACGTATATACAGATATATGGAGAATGGAGTAGGTAGGATGTGTCATGCGGAATCGTAAAGCTCAGATATTAAACTTTTACAATCCGAGGTTGGTTGGCCGTGCAGTACGTCGAACAAGGGGTTATGATGATTAGATGTAACTCGATGATACAGCGGCTAGGACTGCACCGTCATATACTCGATTTTATGTTACTAAAACTGAAACTCGTTAAAGGCAACCGTTAAATCGACAAAGACCAAAGAATATCTTTCTCGTACCAGCTCCTCCCCCCCCCCCCCCCCACGCTTCTTCGCTCTTTCTCTCAAATCAAAATCAAATTCCGAAAGCCCGTGCTTTCAATCTCATAAACAAATTTGGCAAACATTCTTTCAATTTTTTCAATAGAAATTTATGATTACAATTGTTTGATTTTACATTTTTTAACTCATTAAAATTTCAAATTCTTGAATCTCAGTAGAAAGTATGTCCGAGTTGGCGCCCAACGTGAAAAATGCGATTTTTGATGCCCTTTTGAATTTTTTTTCGTAGATTTTTTTGCGTAAAATTTTGCAAATGGTTCCTTTTCGGTTTCTATAACGTTCACTGTGTGATTTAGCGAAAAGGTAAAAAAGTATTTTGGTAGTTTGGCAAAGATCGCGAAACTTCTCTGCTTTTTCTTACTTTTTGGGGGACAGAAACTTTTTATCGTGTTGTCACGAGACGTAGATGATTAGAAAAGTCAAGTTCGAGTAATCGGCACAATTGACCACAAATATATCTATCCACTGAAATATTATATTATTTCTCATGAGTGTCATTTTTTTCTTGATGGAAAAGATCCCCCAGGATTTCGCGTGCGGCTTATCTTCTTCGCAATCGCAAATCTGCGAGACCCAATTTATCTGATATGTAGGCATCGCTCTTTTCATACTGAGTGGGATATCAGTATCTTCGTCTGCGGTTGGCAGGATAAAAAAAACCTAAATAATCTCAAACTAGAATATGAAACGAGGAATAAAATTGAGGTGTGAAAATCGGCACAATAAAGGTGGAAAATTGCGACCATTGTAAAAATTTTAGACCTCTATAGAACAAAAATGTAACATTCTGAGATTTTTTTAATGAGTATATACTATAAAAATCTGACAGTCATTCTGACAAGGAAAATCTTATCGGTGTATGAATTTAAAAAAGATTTGGCAATTCAAAAATCAGTTTTTTGTTCAAGTTTGAACAGAGAAGTGAACAGTTAAAGAATAACGACGAGGCGCTTATCAAATTAGGATATAAATAATTACAGAACTTTGGACAAAAATTGTTGAAATATTAAATATAAAGTCTATGGATGTATAATTTCATATTCTGCAGAGGAAATATGACCCTCATACAATATAACGGTTAATGTGGGATAAAAGTGACCGCAAGTAAATCTTCTTCTTGACGTATATATACGTGAGAGAAAAAAAAATAAATCAATATAGATAGCGGCGATACTGTGATACAGTGACACCTCGCTGTGAATTAATTGATCACTCGTCGTTGGTATAAGAATACTAATTAGTCCATACGTCCGCATAGACGTGGATCGAATAACGCATTATCATCGTCAGGATCACGATATTTCAGTGATTATAGCAATAAGAAGTCGCTGATAATGACAGGCTCACAATCAGCTTCGATAATTATATGAATCTGTAAGCATTATAAAGTGTGTAGTAGGAGAATCTCAAGTATTACTTCCACTGGGTATGAAAATAGCTTGAATTATACAGAACCACACGTTATTTAAATATACGTTGAACAGATCAACGGATTATTATAATGTCGCCAGTATCATATACACGTAGTATGCAATAATAGAGGAGCAAAAAGTGTAGTGAAGTAAGAAATAGAAGTAAAAATAAAAATAAAAGAACAGACAGCTACTTGTGGTTACAAACAGAAACGTTATGTTATGTTTTATGTATCGAGTATGACATCAGTATAGATGTATATCTATGTATAGCGCATAACGGCGACAATTATAACAGTGTTAAATGATCATTGATACGTAAAGAGATCGCGTGCTGTGTGTCAGTGTTGTGACAGTATTACATCAAAACTGTGTATGTATGCACATTGCAGAGTTTACGTTACATGCATACTTTAACGGTGTACTCGAATGTAAAACTTGCTAAGTTATTAATATATTCAATCCATTAAGCCAGATTGAACGCAGTCCAGTCCTGCAGCGACCATTGCACACCTACTTTTCAATCAATCATTCATTAATTGTTTTTGCATATTCTATTAACCGGGTATGAATGAAACACACACCTGCGGATTAAACGAAGTGGAAAAAGAACGACTAGGAGTGATGGAGAACAAATCCTTTCGAGCACTTTTTATTCTGGTGCCACAAATTCATTTTTGGAAGTTATTTCACAACATGTGCAATATTTTTTTATATTCCGATTGTGCAAACAGGTGATCACAAGGTGATATTTTCACAATATTGCAGTGATTTTACTCAAAAATCAGATGTGCTTATATGTTCAGTTCCTGAGGGGGAAAAACTGAAAACAGGGGTTGAGAAGTGAAAGGAAAGCCTCTTCATTGCAGTGTATATTACGACGGTATCAATAGTGCTAATAAATTTTTAGTACATGAATCTGAGTTTCTGGTGATCGTGAGCCGTTCGGGAAAAGATTCTGGCAGTAGTCCCTAAATAAAGTAAAGGGGACCCCGAAAACCCTGGGAACGGAAATGGACCGGTCTTGGTTGAACGATTTTACGAATATGCTCCGATCTTAACTTCTTACGCGGAATACACCACCACTTCCGTTTTCATGGTGGAATAAAAAAAGAAGTCTCCCTTTTTTCTTCACGGAGAAGATAAAAACACGACCCAGAACAAGAAGAAGACGAAGAAGAAGAATGGGAAAAAATCAAGCTCACAACTCAAACATTATACAGAATTTAAAATTCCAAGTTTGAATTTCTTTGTCTCTAATTGAAGCTTTTTTCAGAAAAAGTTTCGTTCATATAATTTCCAATTTTCGTTTCTACTTGGTCTCATTTTTTCCCTCGCCTCTTTCCCTTCTGTCTTTTTCTCCTCGTGATAGCCTGACAAACTCGTGTTTTATCGTATTATTTATTAGTGTGTATACGGTTCTAGGGGTTTCAGGGGTTGGCTATGGGGCAGTACTCGGAGGTGGACCCACACAGGCAAAGTCTCGTCACTGCCTTCAGTTCAGCCTGAGCATCAGGATCTAGTTCTGTCGCTGTATGGGTAGAGTAGTAGACCAGGCAGTATAGAGAAAAGGGAGTTATTGATGGATTCCACCCTTATGAAATATCTGGAAGTCGGTACGAATTTATTGTGTGCCATTCGCTTCTGTTTTATCTCGTATTGTTCAGCGTGATAAACCCTCGGTGATATCCCTACCCCTGCCTTCAATACCAGGATGGCAAAAAAAAAAGAAGAATAGCGGAATAGAAATCCCCCTCCCCCTAATTTTTTGGGAGTTTCTTTGATAAATAAAAAAAAATGTCAAACCAACGAGAAGAGACGCGTGGAAATCTTTCAGTCGCTCTTCATCTCCTCGTTTTCACTCAAGTTTAAGGCGACATTAAAAGAATCGTCTCACACTCCGTCAGCTGCTCGTTCATCCGCGATAATTCGGGATCCCCGTAGCCTCGCTTCGTGGCGTCTGTCTTCATTTTTTCTTGCCCTTTTTTTTTAATGCTCGCTTAGAATGAACCGGATAAGTGAGACGGTGGTGTGAAAAATGACTCGATGATCATTTTTGTATCAATTATCCTGCGTATAGTCTTGACGATTGGTAGTCGTAAGCCTCGTCACTCCTGCCACTAGTTTAGAGACTGGGGTTCTTGTTTTGTAGTAAGCGAACGGTGAACCTGCGACAATATTCGTTCGGAACAGATCTCTCAACATAGATAGGCTTTTAGCGTATTAGCAGGCACACAATGTGACAATGGACGCTCGACGCGGGAAGCATGCCAATGCAGTTTCTCTATCCGTTTCCCATGTACAATTGGTAGCTCTGTCTCTATCCGACACAAATAATTCCAGGCTGAACACGTATTTCATAAACAGCCAACTACGCCGCTCCTGCACTCTGATGTATCTACGTGGGAAAACCGATAGAGACAATTGTTAGGATTCGACAAATCAATATCCATCAACGAATTACTGTTGCAGAGAAAAAAACACTGCCACGTGAATCTCCCACTGTCAACCAGACTATCATAGATGGTGGAAAAGTGTATTGGCAAAAAAGTTGCCTCTCAGATAGATCTAAAAGTTTTGTATGAAACTTTATTCCGCCTGACCTACGGTATGAGAGATAATTATCAAAATGTACAAAGACCTGGAAAAATGGTCCACTTCTGACTGACCAGATAAGCGATCTAACAGTCGACCGATTAGAACCCAAACTATGATAGATGGAAAAAAGTAGTTGAAACCAAAAAGTTGAGTTTTTATCAGCTCTGCAACTTTTGTATTACACTTTTTTTACCAGCACCGATCGTCTGAAAGATAATTATCAAAAAGTAGCAGCGTCTGATGTATCTGCTGATAACGGACGATTAGAATCCAAACTTTCATAGCTGGAGGAAAACGTTTTAGATGAAAAAGGTGTGTCTCGAAGAGTTCTGCAATTTTTGTTTAAAACGTTTTTCTGCTTTAGACACTGAGACAAACGATAGAGTACGACAGTGTCAAGAGGAAGGACATTTATCGGCTAGATTAAACTATAACTAAATACGGTCAGTTGACTCGACTGGCTTAACGTGGATTCGGTGGTCGAACGACCGCACTGTGTAGTCCAGCAGTAGACGTAGGGTAGCGTCGTAAAGTGACGATGAGGATCGGGATCAGTATCAGGATCGGAATCAGGACACGTTATATTGGCCGTACCGCGGTGCAATGGGGCATGCTGATACGAGCCCCAACGATATGGAAGCGATTGGTCAATCTGATGCACAGAAACCACTGCAGAGTAAACCGACGCGAAATCTGAATGGAAGAATCACCGTGGTCTCTCTCGGAACTGACCGGTTGGAAGGTGTCGGTAAAGCATGCTGGCCAGTTTCCAGAGACACACACGGTAGACCAGAACGAGCACTTGACTCTAGTGAGTTTCCCCCATGGGTATCACCGTTATTTTTTGTTTTCCATCGAATGTAGCTATTAGGCGTCGATAAGCCTTCGGTCTAGTGTTGCACAGGGGTTGGGCTCTAGGTTCGAGTCAATATTGAATGCCTTCAACCAGCGTTTGTCCGTCGGCGTGTCCGCGGTTTGGCCCATGGATAGACGAACGGCATGGGGTGGGTATGAATGGGGCTGAAGGGCAGGGTGTGTGTCTACGGTTGTGCATTAGTGGGACTATTGTGCGACGACGTTACGTTCCCCCACAATCCATATTACTCGGTTCGTACCCCGTCGACGATCCTCATGGATCCTCCTCTGTCTGTCTGTCCGTACGCCCGAGAACCTCTGTCTATATGCAAACTGCCATAACGAGGACGTCCAACCCACCCGATACGGAAGGTCCTTTTCATCCAAATATCAACATCAATGTCAATACCTCGATACCTCTATGGAAAACTTGGTCAAGATTGTTGACACAGAAAACACATCGCCACGTCAAATCATTTGCTGTCGACCAAAATGTCACGAATAGGAAAGAAAAAGTGTCAAACGTCAAACTGCTTTGAGAATAATTGGATCCTGTGATGATCTGCACATTGAAGTCAATTAGAACCTTAGCGAGACAGATGGATAAAAATGTTCGAAACAAAAAAGCTGCAATATCTTGATCAATAGGATGCTTTCCTGACGAGGATGTTGTTGCGCGGAAACCTCCACGTTCCCAAGTGATTTGGACAATGCTGAAGTCATCAAAGGCGGAAGACTGTTGGGATCAATGTTCGAACACGGTTTTCGATCAGGGTTCGGTCTTGCGTTGTGATTATATTTCGTGGATAATTCGGTTTTGAGTGTTTTGAGTATCGGGATATCGAGGGTGTTCGATGTTGTGGGCGTAATACGGTGTATCGGACAATGGCTCGTCACAGTACGAAACCGAATGACGTTTCCCGCTGGTCGTGGTAATTATTCTAGGGCATAGCGCGCAATACATGTGCATCGGGTCCGACTAGTTAGCCGGCATCAGTCGACGTCACCGGCATAATGTTTAGCATAGCTTGTCGCAATATGTTACCGTGGGTGGAGAATCACATTGCACTATCTCCGAGCCGCTCGCGTGGAGACCATTCGACACGGGCTCGCGTGTGTGTGCGTGCGTGGGTAGTGTCGGGCGCGGAGTGCGTGAGCCTGTCAACGTATGGTAATCACTCTAATAGGACATACTATTGTCCCAAGTATCAAGTTCGGCCAATATTTCCCCTGAATAATTAATCCCTCCCTAAGCACCACCTCGCATGATTTGGATCTTCGGATGTTTCAGAGTATCACTTTGGCTGAGGGGGTTGGATTTAAAGTCGAGCATACCCTCCCCCCGACGTTTGGCAACGGATGTTCGGTTCAGTCGCCTCAAGTCGCATGCAGAGTACGAGTGGAAGGAATATGGGTCCCAGGGTGCCCACTAGCATCGCAGATCGAGCATCCTGGATATTATAAATTTCGAGTCAAATGTACCGTGTTCTAATTTGGCTGAGGATATCACTTAATGCAATCTGTATAAATTTTCTACGAGGAAAGAGATCATGGATGTAATTGTATTGTAGGGAGAATAAGAAAGATTTTCAGATGTCTGATAACGTACTCATTCTCCTCCGAGTGGAAAAATGACGGGATATCTCCTGCGTCGAGTCTGAGAAGGGATGAGGAGATGACGTCTTGCTGGTTCTGAGAGAGGCTAAATAGCCGGTAGCGCGAGCATAAAAATAAGCCCTTAAAGAGGTCTGATGAATTTTAAATCATCCAGGCATTGAAATCGGAAAACGTAAAACGTCTCCTTAGCCCGAAGGACTTTCAACTCCCCTTTCAGTTTTCATCTCTTAATAATACAGAGGCTCTAATACCCTGATCACATATTCTTAGGATGAAAAGCAAATCTTACGCTCCGGGCGTACACCCGGCCCACTCACTCATACCGGGGCCACATTAATTCTATTAGATATTCTCGATCCGAATTTCCACCCCCACCCGGCTTTTAATACCCCACCTGTATGTTGAACATATTCTTTTCATGTGAGGCTGATTGCCAAGAAAACCATCACAGGGGGATGAAAATACGTCAGACATAAAAGTTGCCTCTGATCTTTATCCATCTTTTTTGTCTCAAACATTTTCCTCCAGAATCTACAGAAATTCCATTAAAAAGCTCTCGATGATATTATAGCCAAATGTAGACATGTTGACAATCTGTTCCACACACGAAGCTGATTATCAAGAGAACTGTCATAGATGGCTGAAAATTTGTCAAATATAAAAGTTGCATCTGATCACGACCCACAAGTTTTGTTTCACAAATTTTTCTCCACGAACAATATTCGACGAAATATGCGAGAAAGTGTGAATGCGAATGAGAGACAGATGATTTATGACATTATCGATAAAAATATGTATCGCATTCGGTGTTGAGTTTTGGTCTAGTGCCCGTATGGAGGGTTTCGATTTTGGTTTCTGAGTGGGGGTGGGGTTCGCGTGTTGTGTTTTCGTCCTCCCCCCTGGGAAATCGCTTTAAACCTTTTAAATTCAAGCCCTACTAAAAGTATCCGAGAATTCAGAGCATTGCAGAGTGCGAGTTTCTGCACTGTGCGTTAGCTGCAGGCACCGCGGGTACGTCGGGCATCCACCCTCATAAATATAACCTCGAGTGGAAAGAAATCTGTTTAAAATATGTTCTACGTATTTCGGGACGGTCGTTTGCTACGAGAAATAGCTAAATGCTTTTTGCCAAAGAGATTTAGGTCTGCGCCAGCGCCGTCCTGCATCTATACGCGAAAAGAGAGAAAGAGAATTTAAAAGCTCGGCTAAACCGAAAGCAAAGAGGAACATATCTCTCCAAGGACTATACTCTCGATTTGTTTGTTATCAATTCGCCGAAAAAAATTTCCCTCGACTTTCTTCTCGAGTCTTTGTCAATACCTAACGCTGGGCCAGGATGTGGATACACACAGCAGTTGATCAAACATTTCTCTTACGCACTTTTCCTTCTTTCACTCAACTCTCAACCCGCGAGTTGTTACAGATGTATGAAAAAGATTGCGAGCTTTTCCGTCTCGAAACTCCCTGAGGAAATATCCTCTGAGAATGAAATACATCCTGACAGAGATGCACGCGGTGAAGAAAAGTGAGCATCGAAGGCCTTGATATTTATTCATTCGCGTTTCGGCCAAAAAATTTCTGACCCTAAACTGTATTTGAATTTCATTAATCATTACGCTCATCCGTTTCATCTTCCGATCTCTTGGTTTTCCCGTTTTTCATCCTTTCCCTATTTCCCTTATCGTCGTATAACACCGGCGACGAAATCGGTCACTTGTTACCCCATAAACGCGGGGTAGATCCGAGTAGCCCGCAAAAGGACTGACCGTTTTGATCTCCCCCAAAAACCGATGTCCGGTCGGGTTCACCCTTGACTCTAATACCAACCCGACATTTCTATAGGTAGCTGCTTTTACGAGGCATAAATATCAAGAGCCCTTCACCGAACACAGAATACAGAGTCCGATTTTCTTCACCCTCGCGAAACTCTGCATTATCAGAGATGCTCTCACCAAAGATACAGAGATCAGACGGTACTTATTATGATCTCGTTCACTCATGTACCTTAGAACAAAGCCACCACACTCGAATTAAATGGTCACTCAACTGAGTAGAGGAGATGATCAAAGATCATCCAATCTGCGGGACTCTGTAGTCTG
>JAFFZH010016166.1:0-23831 GCA_018420115.1 Euura saliciscinereae | reverse complement strand
TCCTGGGAAAGTCAGTTTCCTGAAAATTTTCCTTCAACAATTATCAGCCACGGAAAGTCGTGATCTGAAAATTGTACATTTTTCGAATAGTTTGTTCCAAGGAAAATATAAATTGTATAAACATCTTTTTGGAATTAACAACTTTTCGATTCAAATTTTGTTTCAAGACTCTCGAGAATACTCTCTAAATTTGAATCAGTGAATAGTCACTGATCATCAGCGAATAGTCACTGATGCCTCCAGTTATAAGTATACCACTGGAAATCAGTGAAAAGTAACTGATTCATCCAGTGAATTTGAATCACTGATTCAAATAGTCAAATTTTCACTGATTGAATCAGCGAAAATTATTGGTTCTTATATATATTAGATCCGGTTGGAGATATTCTCGAAACGGAAAGACAATATGGTATATTCGACACATTTTTGTTTTGCGAGTCTTTATTGCAGGTAAAGAAAAAACAGACTCCTAACGCAGATGAAACTTCTCCGTCTCCCATCTCGTCGGAGCGAGCCAAGACTGGACGCAGTGAAAAACCTAACCTACCAAAAGTATAAGGAATTCAATGTAAGACAATGAACCGCAATATTTACACAATTCTTTGATTATTTGCAAGTAACAAGCCAAATTGTGAAGAATTTTATAAATCCGCATGTGTACTTACGTTATGATTTTTACTGAACAGTTCACGTGGTTGAATCGACGCCCAAATCAGCACGCAACATACCTATGAACGCGAACGATTTGACGGTTAGTATGCAGCTCCGTGGCGGTTAGAGACTCGGCGTACACGGGCGCCCCTAGCGTTCGTCACAAAAGTCACTGACGAAACAGTGAAGTTATGCACTGGTTCAGCAGTGGTAAAATCACTGCTGAAATGCACTTCACTGATACTCCAGTGAAAAAGGGTTCAAGTCACTGTTTCTGCAGTTAAATACCAAGTCACTGATTCAATTAGTGAAATTTTCACTGATTCAAATTTAGAGAGTACGAGATGAACATTCAGAATCGAATAAATATTTCAGAAATGATAGGAAAATAAAAAAAAAACTACAAGAGTACAAAAAAGAAACTGAAAACCAATTTGCAACTAACTCTCCAAATTTCTTCTCCAAATTCACTCCTGTGATACCGAAAACATCGCAAATCCAATCGAGTTGAAGATTTTATTCTAGAAGAGTGAAAAAGTTACTCAATTCATTGGAGTTGTGCTGTTTTCACTCCGAAAGAATTATCATAGGACGTTGCCTCGGTGGTTTTGAAAAGCACTAACAATAAAATACCAATCTGTCATATGAAAAATCTTGTGCGGAGTATGATAAGTAACCGTGAGCCCGAGTAGAAATTTAATCAGGGCCGAAGCAGGCGGCAGTAGGGCCAGATAGGCGCCTGATGTAACGCTTTGTTCCATCAGGCCCTGATTAGACAGTACTACTGAATACTAGAGCCTGATCAGGCCCATGCTAACCTTGCGTTACACGGGCATGCCTCATTGAATTTCTACTCGGGAGGTGAACGAGGAAATGGTACGAGCTAGTGAGTAGAAATCCGTCTCATGATCTCGGGCTATCACCCTCGGAGTATAATAGTTAGTTAGAAGGTTATTGTATGGTTAAAGATGCGCGTGGCAGTGTAATGGTACCAATGCCTACTTAAACGTTTCAACAAAGAGACTTGAGAGAGCCTGGGCATTCGTGTTACAAACTCCCAGTCGTTGCGCAGCGTTTAAACACTTCACGGTTTTAGTCCTGATATCCGAGCCGTACGTATTTCCCTTACCAATGTACACGAGTCTAATTCAAAATACAGAGACTCTTGAAGAACATTAATTTCTATCCGACTCTCGTAGCCACACTTCGAAAATAAATTCCTACGCCTTTTTGTCACGGCCTATCACTCAGCGTCGTTGCATAAATTAAATACGACCCGATGATACCGTTGCGGCACACGTAGTCTCTGGGTCAAAAAACTCCAACAACTAAAACTAGCTTCTTCTATTTTTCGCAGTCAATCCTGCAGAGGAAGATCTCAAAGCTTTAAATATCGGTCGGCACGCATTCCTTATTGCCATGCCGCGGTGGGTAAAAGGACATAAATATTTTGTCTACAAAGCTGATCGTTATGGTCACTACTAAGTCTTTTACAACCTTCTTAACGGTTTAAAGAGGACGAGGACCCGTGGAGGCTCATGGACCCGAAAATTTTAACTTGTGTAAAAGTTAAATAAAGCGGTGTATGACGCGGTGGGTTTAAGCCAGCGACATTTATTGGTGTTAGACCCTTGCAGTTGTGCGGTACCAGCACCACCCGTGAGTCAAAGGCGATTTTATTTTCGCATGGAGAAGAGAAAATTAACGGACGTTGATAGTTTCTGGATAATCTTACATTCATTCGGATTAGGGTGACGGTAAAACGACCGTTTTGACAACAACAAAAACAAAAAATGTATTCCTGTCTGTAAGATTATGATTTTTATTCTGTTGTTCGATCAGAGAAATTGAATCATAATTTCTGTGGAAAATGGACTCAGTGATTTCATCACATCCATCAAATTCGATTTTCGTCTGTTGACAATAATGCGGGAAATAGTATCTCTGAATTTTTATATCTGTTGTCTGATTATTTTCCTAGGCTCACTAATTTTTTACGGAATTTTAATCACCAAAATGCTAATCTTCTTCGAATTGCAATTATTTTAAGAACTGAAGGAAAATTTTCCACTTGTCAAATGAAATAAGATTCGGAAAAATCCCGCTCTTAGAAGATCGATTTTCCAAAAATGTTCTTCCCCAAAACGTTGAGCTCATTGAAATTGTAATTTTCTTGAAAATCGATCATTTTCCTACAAATATCTATTCTGGAAATTATGAAATATTGCCATTATCTTGAAAATTGATTATTCATACTGACAGGCGTTCTATTAATTTTTCCAGGGAATTCGAACTCTCATCAATTTTCGTGACAAAATCCTTGAAGAATTAATTTCAGAAATCTCTATTACCTCATATTTCGATCCTTGAATCCTGATTTTCCCAGGAAAACTCCCCCCCAAAAAAATGCCTAGAGTCAAATTTCCTGGCATATAAATTTTCTCAAAATCTTCAAATACAATCAATTTAATCTGAGAACCATTTTCCCGGAAAATCTGCCAACAAATTTTCCCACAATCTCAAAACGCGATGTTATAAATCCGGAAACGGGGTCATTCCGGTCGACGCGATTCAGCTCACCGTTTCTGAAGTCATTTTTACATCTCATCGTCAGAGAGTAAGTTCAAGCCACTAAGCCTCGTCTGATGAGCCTAGAGGATCCTTAGGCCTGACAATCAGTGTTTTACAACTGTTGCGAAAGGATCCTCCGTATCCTCGGAGATAATCGCAGGTTTGATGGTCGACAGGCGACACTGGCCTTTCGACTTCTGTCTCTCGAGCCGCGGCGCAGGTCTCACGCCAAAATATATCGCCAGAGAGAAGTTCTGGCCACCCACGTCGCCGAATTCTAACTGCAGTTATAGTGCCTCAATGGAAGCCCAAGGCCCAGGACCCAGGGTCCGGAAGGCTCTATCTGGACAGTCCGAATTCATGAGTGTCTGGGTCCAGGTTTCCGTGTCTAATGCATCCCGGCCTCCGTTTGTCCCATTTTCAATTATACACAGTCCAGAATTGGGATAATAGAGGTATCAGATAGAACGACAACGTTCGGCCTATTTACCTACCTTAGTTCCCTACTTCAATGGGAAATGAACGTCAAAGGATGTACCGACACAGAGTATTGACACGTCAATTGTTGACTGCTGTCCTTTTTGCGCAAGTCCGCAATTAGAAAGTTTGACATTTTTTTCCTACTTCCCTTGGGTCTGCGGGTCTGCTAAGAATTTTTTACCGCGGAGATTAAATCTTGACAAGATTTTCCACGCTGAAAATACTACTTCGAAGTCATGCATTGAATGACCTTCAGAATTATCAAAAAAGGATTCGGATCAATAAATTTTATTCGGAGTTCAGTCCTCAAAGACGTCATCAACAAGTTTCCGCAGAGTCCTGGAAAAGGAGTCTCGACGGTTCTTCGTGATCGAAATTTTCATCTTTGTACTGGATGATTTTCCAATTTGCCTCTCATGCGTCTCTATAGCACAGTTTGTGATGTGTAACTTGGGGTACCTTGGATCTACGTGACTGCAGATGCCGAGGGAAAGCTGTTTTTCCACGTGCGTATATCTAGTCAGTCCCTCCACCCATACCGACATCTGACAGACCGGTGGATCTCGCAGAAACACTGTAATAGCATGTGGTTTGCTATATTGGAGCCACGCAGTGGTCAGTACGAAGTGGTGTGTGAAATCCTAATCACATTCATGTGTAATATGTAATATTTATGCGTATTTATCTAGGCACACACACACATGCAGGTGTGGAGCGCTGATTGTGAATGAGCCGGTGATGGTGAGGTGGAAAAACATCGCAATCAAGCGCGTAGGGATATTCAGTAAGTTGTTATTACGAAATTCGCACGATAAAACGTTAATAACTATAATAATAATAATAACAATAATGGACGCCGCAATAGAGTTGGGTGCGCAACTCTCTTACGGAGAAAATTTTAACGTCGTACGTTAGATTATAGGTAATACGAGAAATTACATGCGTGGATACGAGACGTGTGTGATACAAGTGAAAGTAGGAAAATTATCATGTTTCCTTATCGAGATATTATGTGACTATTTTTACTTTTTCACAAACATTTTTGAATATGTAACTTTATTTCGATTAGAGAAACGTGCAATTTATTTTGTTACACGATTTTTTCACATATCAAGAAAATGATAGGTTTGAGGAAAATTGTGTTGGTTTTTTGTTCCAATTTCAGATTTCATGTATCAGACGTATTTATATGTTGTTTGAAAAGGAAAATTCTAATCTTGAAAAGATGACGTCCCGGAAAAAATCATGAATATTGAACGAAAAGAAAATTTAGTCAGTTTTTTCATTTTACTCCAAATTTTGATGAATAAAAATTGTGAAGTGATTGAATCATCTTCACAGGAAAATAAATGGCTACTTTTCAATTTCCGTTACTAAAAATTTGTATCTGCTTTGGAAGCTTCAGATTTTTCCCAGGTGTTTCTCTTGATCCGTGGAAAATAGTTATTTAAGAAAAATTTTGATTTTCCTCTAGTTTTGATACTTTATAAGAATTTTCCGAGAAAAATAGTCGTTCTATTTTCAATTTTCATCCTCTGAAAAATTTAATAAATTTCATGTGCGGAAAATTTCCCTATTACTTCACTTTTTATCCTGGAAAATTTTTACCTGTGAGAAAATTTTGCTATTCAGTCCGTTTTTTACGCTGAAAGATTTGACCAGTTTTCATCCCGGAAAATTGTTACTCTTCCAACTTTATTCCCAATGGTCTACCATTCTTGAATAGTTTCCATACCCACAAGAAAATCGTCCTCTACAAAATTGTAATTTTCTCAAAGTTTTCGACTGGAAAATTGTCATATCAGGAAAATTCAAATTTAATCTGATCTTCAAATAAAAAAAATGTTTGTTTTCTTGTCTCCTCCAATTTCAATTCCATGGTATTGTCTTTCGAGAAAAATCTTGCTCCTTCTTAAATTCTTATCCTGAAATATTATCCTGTGGGGAATCGAGACTTCAGACGGTGGAAAATTGTCAGTTGAGGAAAACAAAAAGTAAAAACTATTGTTTGGGAAAAAAGAACTAAATCTCCTAATTATTTCTAACAAGACAGACTGAGCAATTACTTTCACCATCTTAGTTTTCTCATTCTTAATTTTCGGAATCTCTAATATACTGCAAATGCGAAGAGTGCAATTCGTGCAACTCCAACGCTCACACTGCATCACAAAGTGGACATATAACAGTTTGGTGAAATGATACCAACAGTGCAGTCGAGTTGTTGCTCGCGTCTTGGGTGAGTGGAGTTTGCAAGCGGTATTGCAGTTACACGATAGGCAGCTGTGTGTGTGTACCCATATTTATTGCGAACCCTACGTAACCGTGCATAGTATTACGTAGGAGGTTTGCAGATCTGCTCAAACTGTGTGTGTATCGGTACACGTTCACATTATTATATATTCATATCTTTCTCACTTCTGCCGCTGCAGTGCTGCAGTCCTGCTGCGGATCAGCCTCGTGTCTTACCCAACCATAACCCTAACCTAACCTAACATAACACAACACAACTTTACTACGCCGCCGCCGCTCGCAAATCGCCATCTTGGAATCTCTGATCTCCCGCCAGAATTTTCCCGCGCAAATAATTCAGCGCGGAGTCGAACCCCTATCAGAAGAGTTTGATTCTTTATTTTAAGTCAGTAAACGCATGTAAAAATATTTTGAAACAATTTTGAGTTGAAAAGAAATATTAGCATCGCTTTGAAGTGAACTTCGAGTTGGCGGGAAATTATTTTTCTCTTCTGTTATCGCGTAAATATGTGGAAAGAAAAATTTTGTTACCCGTCGAATGAAACTATTTTTTCCAAAATTTCGTCCTTCATTTCGACCGCGATAAATAATTTCATCGATTCGAATTGAAATTTATCACGTATTTGATGACCATCGAAGATGTTATCGAAATTTTTTCTACCCTAACGCAATTTGGAAAAATTTAGACCGTCTATATTTTAAATGCTCTTTTTCAGATCTGACGTGAACCGTTTTTACATTTTCCTTTCTTCAGATTTCTGAATGGTTTTTCAATTCTTCGAGGATTTGAATTATTTGAATTAAAGAATTATTCTGAGGGTTAAATTTCGGACTTCAAAGTTGTTTAATCCGTCAGTATATTTCTTCGTGCGAAATAGAAATCGTGAAAGAACAACAAAAATGATAAATCATCGTCAACAATGGGGACTGGTTTAACAATATAAGTCCAAGGCAATCGCGTATGTCACAACTGTACAAGTTTTCCATCCACTATTTTACTCTATGGTTCTGTAATACCTATAGGATACGATAGTTACATTCTATACAGCATACATCGTAAATGCTGAATTATAATCATGGCAATTTACATTTCAATAGTCTTTTTGATCAATTTTAATCAATTCTTCCACCTCTTGTAATAGATTTTCGCCGTCTTTGGAATATTGTAGAAAAATTTGTTCCAAAATCTCATAAAATAACAGAACTATTTCAACAATATTTCCTCTATAATTTCACAGGAAACTTCCGAAATTTTGTACGAAGTCAACCAATTCTTTTCAATTGGAGTCTATTAAATTTTTATGGGTTCATGATCATTCACAGATTTTGACAGGGTTACAGAAAAATCTCCATCTTAAATTTAAATTTCAACCCAGTGATCGACTTTTTAGTTTATTCTTTGCACTGATGGATGATGGAGACATGAATTTTCACGTTTACTTTTGGGAAGTCAAATAATGTTTATTTTTCGTTAAGATAAAAGCTTCTGAAAAATTGGTTCCTCCAAAAGTCGCTAGAAGGATTAAGAAATCGATTTTAACAAATTATGGCAGCTTGAAATTTTGAGGAATTCGTAACGTGAATTTATTTTATTAATTTTACATCGAATCCCATTGAGTGTTCTAATCATGAATGGAGAATCATTTGCACATGAATTGATTATAGTTGATCCTAACCTAACCTAACTAACAAATTAAAAAAAAAAATAATCAAAGGCGTTTAATTATAAAAATTTACTCGATCGTCCTGAAATTACATTACTTTTTTGTCCCAGTGGTGAAATCGTTCGTTTTCCGGATTGACAAACATAATTTTATGAGTAATTTCATGACTTGACGATGTTTCAATTTTTTTTTCCTTTTAAGAAAAATACCACCTGAGAAGAAAATGACTGTAAATGTTTATTCATTATTGTCATCTTTCTATCAAATTTGTAATCATGTAATTCGACAAAAGTTGTATCCCAGTCAAATTATTGCGATTCTTTGTTTTTGCAAAAATGTAAAATTGAAGCTTCCTCTTTTCACTCTCTAGAAAAAAATTTTTTTTCGTAGTCTAGTCGTTCACATTTCCGTTGATTCCGGGTTTCTGAAAAAAAAAATTAAGTTAGGATGGTAAATCGATTCACAGAATTTTTCGCCAGTTCGGTGATTGCAAATATAACAATACTAATAATTACAATCTTTGTATCTTCTCTTAATTCAAGTTAAGAGACGAAAAAAATTATAAACTAAAGTTCTTTCAAATCTTGTTCGAATTCTCCTAAATTTAGTTAATTTTCATTGAAACACGTGAAAGAAATGAACGAATTGAGTTGAAACTCGAAAGCAATCGATATCGAAGAGAATCGTAGCCCCCTCGAGGTAACAAGGTGTATGTTTCTCCGAAAAAGGCAATGTCACCATGTTTTTACTCCATGAATGAAGAAGAATCTCAGCATCGTATATCTGTATCTGTATCCGTATAGTTTCGAGTCAACCAGAATGAGATACGCGTTTGTGGCTAATCCGGTTTCTCGTTACCTTAACAAGCCTGGTATTTATTTCTTGTGATCAAGACTAGAAACATCCTTGGATACTATGTATAACTCGGTCAATTCCTGCATTCGTTCACACTTCACTGTATCTACCATTAAAAAATTGATTCGAATAATTCCAGCGATTTAACAAATTTTATCAAAATTTCATACATTTGTCAATATTTAATGAGCATGCTCAAAGATCGTTGCAAAAAAAAATTTACATTTTTCTTGCATTTTTTTAATTGAGCGATTGATCGAGCTCTCCAGAATTTTTTCAATCAATTGAATTTTTCCATGTTGAGAAAACTATCCGCATCATGTTAAAAAAAAAAGGTAACAAATTATTTCTCAAACACGTGAATCCTTTTTCTACTTTACAAATTGATCTATTATTCAAGTCCTCACATTTTTCTGGTTAATCAGCCAATTATATTCGACTTCAACGGCTGGAGAAAATGCGTTGGGATTTCGTGAAGTGAGTCTCAAATTTTTTCGAAATTAAACGAATTATCCTGAGAATTTTCTGCCAAGCTTAAAAAACATTTGGAAAATATTCTGATTTTTCTTTTGCAATTTTTCCAATTAATAGATTGATTGACCTCCTCGGATGCTCTTGATTAATTGATTAATTAATCGAGTTCAACAGTTGAAGTAACTCTGTCAGTATTCCGTCTGAAGATCTTTCAAAATTGAAAAAAAAAAATTGATCAAATTATCTAAAAAAAATTCAACCAAACTAAAAAATTATTTATAAAAGATTCCGACTTATTCAGCGCTCTTTGAATTCTGTCACTAATCAACCGATCAATTAATCGATTCTAAGAGTTTCACAAATTTCGTAAAATCAACTTTCCGAATTTTTCGAAATCTGACCAGACTGTCCAAATAATTTTCGGCCTCATATAGAAACTGACTTTCTGTTTCTTATACCTCGTCAAATTAATCGATTGATTAATCCCTCCTGGATTTTTCCTAATCAATTAATCAATGGCCTTAGCTTTCGGCTTCTGGGATCGTTTAGGGTTGACACGGGGCAGGCGGAGTCGTAGCGAGAGAGTATCCTGGTCTGAAATAAAAGGAAGAAAAGTTTACGACGCCGAGTAGTCCTGAGGATTCTGTATCCAGGATCCAGGATCCAGAGTGCAGGGTCCAAAGTTAATTCAATCAGACTAAAGTCCCGTCGGAAATTCGGGATACTTGACGGGCCGGGTCTCCCGCGATTAGGAGACACGATCCGAAACAATTTGATCTCGATAAAACAGACCCTGGAGGTATAAAAAAAAGGAGAAAAATAAAGGGAGAGAAAAAAGGTCGACCGTTTGCTCTTCGGGTTCAGACAAATTGCCAGCCGATTTGGAACCGAATTAAATACTTCTGCCAGATAGAGAGACAGAGAGAGAGAGAGAGATAGAGAGAATAGATCTACCGAATTGACTGGGGCAAAGGATGGAGACTGATGTAGTCTAATTAATATAAACAAACAGTTGCATCGGGTTATAGATTGTCTCTTATCTAGAAAAGTGTTCGATTAGGAGACAAACTTTACTTAGATGAAAGACGGGAACGATTTAGATCGTAACTTTTGTGATCTAGGATCCTCTCACAATGGCAACGGTTTCGAAGATACAAGCAATTTTAGTAAATTTGAAAATTTCAAGTTTGTTGAAATACGGCTATGAGATAATTTCCAGCTCTTAGCATCGTGCGGACAAATAATAATTTCTTATAAACTAATTTCGTTTTTAGTTTTCTCAATTTTTTCTATACTACTACGTTGAGACGTTCAATAAAAGGCCTTTCGGGTTTTTTAATTTTTGTTAATCAACATGTTCAAAAAACTTGACAGACAACTTTTAGATTTTTTTTACCCAGATTTCTAGACTTTTTCCAATTGATACGAAATTGTTGTTTATACTGTGATGTGATTTGGAAAACAGTATTTCTTGTGATATAGAGATTTTCAGGACGTCTTTTACACATCTTTTGATTTCAACCATCAGACATGTTTTTTTTTTACTCTTCCAAACACCTTTCTATTTTCGAAAACGACTGGAGACGTCTTACAGCAGACATTTGTGATTTTTTGAATTCAGAAAGGCGTCTTCGTGTTTGAACAATCAAATTTCCACTGACGCTTTCAAATGTCATTCTCGAAATCCGTCTTTTTTTGCAGTCTGAAAGTGACAGAAGTTTTTTTTTCGGCAAAACAAAATATTTTCATGGTTGTATAATTCGTCAAGTCGTCGTTTGAAATTCGTCTTGAAAATCCTCCAAATCGCTAAAAATTATTCCATTTGCCTCCAAGACGTTGTTGAGTCATTAAAAAATCATCTAAGACACTTGAAGTAACACACAATTTTTTGGCCTCTCTGAAAGACGATTTCAGGGCAAATCCTTCTGGATTATGTCCTTCGTTGAGAATCTAATTTTCGAAAATTTGCATGTATGTAATTTGCACAACAATGGCGCGAATACCTCACACAGCAATCTTTGATGGGACCCTTTACACCTCGCAGAGATGCTACATCGGGGTTTGAGCGTGTGTGTAACGTGTTGGGTTCCATGGTGGATGCTATATAGTACACACGGTAGTATACAGCTGTGTACGTACGTACGCCGTTAAGTGGATCCAATCAACTCGGTGGTGCCTGGGCTGTACGCTAGACACGAGTAGCTGTAATTGTTGTACATATACGTACGGAAGTGTACGAGATCTACATTAACGAAGATGTGTACATGCACGTACAGCGCTTGCGATGCACAGTAACAATACCCAACAGCCATGCGACCGTAGTACGAGAACGAACCCAGCCTTATAAGCTACAGAGAACGAGATGACACAGTTTATTGTCATATACTTAATACCTCGAAGCAAACTAGATAGTCCACTTGATCGGAGATACACGGGAGCCCAAAGAAGACCAAAATACGTTTAAAAAACACCCAGGAGTTCGTAGAAGTTTGTAGAAGTCAACTGAAAGTCCTCGAATCAGTCCAAATGGAGTTAAAGTGTGAAAAACACATCATCTTTCCACACTTTGAGAATCTGCGGTCAAAGACGTCCAAAGACTTCTAGGGACTGAGCGACTTTCGAATCGTGTGAGGGATGAGACTGCTATTTGATCGTCTGTGAACTTTGAAGACATGCGAAATTAGTCTTCAAGACTAAAGAAGTCTTTTGATCAACGAAATCAATTCCTCAGGATCTTCTTTAGCCACAAAAAAATAATCATATACTCACAAATAATCAGATACGGATATTTCACCCTGTCTGATTACATCTGATCATGTCTGACTACCTTGTCAAATTTGTCTTTAATTAGTAATTAAAGTTACAGAAAAGTATCTGCGGCGTAATTATCACTTCTCGTTGACCCAGTGTCGGATCGAGTATGCCTTTCCACTTTCCCTCACACGCCCACGGTCCTGCATCTGTGGTATTACACACTGTCTTATGCATGCACATTAATGCGTAGCGTAATACTCTACACGTAACGCGTATCACGTACCTCTGGTATCGAGTGCTAATGCTGTTGCCATACCCCTACTCTCAGTTTATAGAAGCCTGGTCTTGGTCGCTTTATAACCATGAACCAGGATACCCTCCAGCAGGATCGGAAAGATACCAGAAATCAAATACTGGTAGCTGAAAGAGGAGCAGGAGTAACAGTAGGCGAATGGTTGAAGCAAGAAGGAGAGAATGGGAGAGTGGATGTAATGCACACTCTGTTATGGAACGACAAAGTAATTCTCTCCAGCTAGCTGGTTATTGCGTTCACGCATCAACGACTTTTGGTATACCTTATATCTCGTACTCGTACTGGCTTCGGATTCTACGGATGGGATACTAAACTGAATATCTCGCTGGAGTCTCTTATTCAGTAATGTTTATCTATGGATGTGTGTATATACAGTATGAGGTATATACGGAGCATGTTTGTACACTGTCCACGATCCACCTCTCTTCCTCTGTACTCCAGCACTCCAGATAAACCAGTTTGTTACGCGTTGTTGATTCTATGGAGGCACCTATTGCTTCAGGTTTGCCGGTTTGACGGAAATTGAAGCCAATTCACGGAAATTAACCCAACATCTCTACCGTTGATCACGTGTACAGTGCTTCTGTGTGCACAGGCATAATATACCTTCCGATACGTCGGCCATATTGGATATTCAATGGTAATTCAGGGGTCAGTGCGAAGAGAGGGTAATGAGTCCCTTTTTAACTGGAAAAAAAAAATCATCGATGAAGGAAGTTGAACCGTTCAGTGAACTTTATGGTCCAAATCTAAAGTGTTGACGAAGAAAAGTGACATGCTGCCAGAAGGGATTGAATACTGGGTCCTCACAGTATATTCTATCTAAAGTTCTGACCTCTAAGTGGACGGTTTGATCCACCGTCTTGAATCAAAGGTGTTTGGATTCAGTGTTTACATCATTTCTCGACGACAATTGATCCTATTGTCACGAAGGTTATCATAGAAAATGAACTTCATTAAATTTGAATGGAGGTTCAATATATTTGTTTCATAGATGGATTTCATGTAATACAGGGCTGAAAGTATCGATATTGGCATTGAAAATCACTTTTTCGGTACGTGAACCTTGTGAAAATGATGTACATATATTTTACTGTTGTATTAGAGCAAAACTATCAATGCTACGAGAAAAATGTATTGAAACTTTAATGTACATAATTCAGTAAGCTCCATTTTTTGTAATGACCTTTGTGACGATAGGATCAATAGCTGTCGAGATATGACGAAAAGACTGAATTCGAGCACCTCTGTCCAGTTAGAGGTCAGAACTTTTAGTCCATTTAATATCAGAAGGTCTCTACCGATTTGAAGTTTTTCCGTAATTAATTCTCCCATTTGCTATATTTTCATCTAATTTGATTGGACTTTTAGAAGACAATAGAGAATGCCCTTGGCTGATATCTTCATAATGTCAGAAACCGGGCTGTTTACCTCGCACGAGTGCAGTAGCTAGTTTTTAAAATCGTATAGTATAACAGAGTGCAAAGACCCCGGGGCAAAATCGTTTCTGGTTTTATTGTTGTAGCTGATAGTCAAGAACGAGGTTTTCTTTGTTCGATGCGTTATAGGCTGGTATGGTATGAGTTGAACCACTTAAATATAATACACTAGAATATGCGTACGTTTATATCTGTCGAGCATTTAGCCCCGGCTAATGCGATGACTGTAGGTACACTATCGATAGTACTAATTACTGAACAATCGTTTTAGGCATATCCTTGTAGCTCATGCCCATATATCCTATATGATCCAAATACTTTTACTTCACTTTCTAGTTTCTACCCTAGTCTAAGATAATTGGAAAATGCATTTTGTTGAACGGCTTTAAACGGTGGCACGTGCGGGAGATAATGAGACTTGTTGTTAGACCATGAGGTGAGTCGAACTAACCGATGAACGACGTTTTTTCAAAATAAAAGGAGGACTGTACTGAAAGAGGCAACAGAAACGTCGAAAAGTCGTCTGAAACATTCATGAAGTAAAAAAAAAATAACAATTTTAGTCAATTAGGACATGTTCAGACGTGTCTTTTTGGGAAGAAGACAATGACAGCAGTAGACGTCTAGGTATGACGTTTTTAGAAACTCAAAGATGCCTCAGAAACGTTGAGGAAGCTGGAGAAATAGGATTGAATCCTCCCAAAAAATCATGGTAGTAGGAATTTACGCCAGAGAATACTTGTATGTTTATTAAAAAAAATTGGCAAGTTCAAAAAAGGTACTTTTTTCCTAGCAACTTTTGATTTTTTTCCACTATTATCCCTTTGCACTGACCCCCTAAGTTGTATTTTTGAGGATTTGATGACATGACAAAATAATTTGAATGTGTTCTTCAATGTTTGAATGTTTTCACACACGTCGCTTGTTATTCTTCTCCAAACAGGACTTTTCAGATATTCACCACGAGTTAACGCCACCATGGAATCAATTCCCTAGTAGAATACCAAGCGTGGCTTCTACGATTTTCACTCCTATCTAAAAAAGAAAGAAGGAAAAAAAAACGTGTTTTGTCGATCTTTACGACTTTTGGATGTATCCTTTCAATTACCACACATCTTTTTCCCTTCTCAATCGATCCTTTCAACCTGCAGGCCCCGAAATCCCACAAAGAGCATAGAAATTTTTAAGTGTCTCGATTACTGTCCTAACACTGTGAGATACTAGGTACTAGCTACTAGGTACTAAGGTTGGGTGACCTTAAGTGGACTTCGCTAAGTAACTGCGGAGAGGGGCGGAGTTAGGGTAGACTGGTAGAACCAAGCCTGGGGTCGGGTGGCCTAATGACTCGAGAGGCCTAGATTATTTTATTATCACTCCGTCACTGATTTTCGGACTAGCGATCGTAAAACTACACCCCCTTTCCCTTTTCCCCGCGTGCCCTTTGCGTTAATCAGATATACGGTTCAATGGCACCTCTTACAACCACCGAGGTAGTGTTAGTTCCTATACTGTGTTTCAGTTTATTCTACGATCTAGACGTGTAGCATGATCAGAACTGAAAGAATCGTTCCTTCAGTTTTGGTCTTCTTTGGTCAGATTCAATTTCAGATTCAACATTCTCATTATAATTTGGAAAGTTTTTGTTTTTTTCGAGATATTTTCATCTCCCTTAGATTTGGAATATCTTTTTTCGGAAACTTCAAATTTTTTGTGAAATTCAGGTTTGAATTGGTTCATGATTAAATTCATTGAATTTCTTTTCATTGAAAGATTTCATCACACATCCACATGAAGTTTATTGAATTTTAGAAAAATTTAGTTATTCTTTCAAATTCCTCTGATTTAGAAAATTACATTCGTTGGATTATCAATTTTTTATAAAGACTTTTTCGGATCCCCAGACTTTAGATAGGATTGAAAACTTGATTATTATCTTGAATTTTTCTAAATTAATTAATATTACGACTTTATTGAAACTTCAAGAGCTTATCTCTTGGAATTTTGATATTGAACTCTGTTCAATTTTTCATATTTTTTATCAGCAAATTTCTAATTACTATATATCGTTACTTGCTCCAAAATCTTTGTCACTTTTTCTGTATGAAGCCTTTATTTCTCAAAATTCGATCATAATTACTTTTCCGCATTAGATTTACAAAAATGTATCCTAATTACGTAAAATTATAGTCTTTTTTGAAGTCAATCATTGACTTCTGTGATGTTCAATAGGATTTCAAATTATCTCGATTCAACTCATATTTCAAATATTTCAAATTCCACTTTTTTATCCCTACATTTTAGAACAATACCGCAATTAGTATTTTCCCATCAGACACCACAAAAAGGTGTATAAAATCGTTCACCCAAGTTATCTACACACGTAGACACAGACACATGCATATACGATACGTGTAATCGTACGTGGAGTCACCAGTCGGCATTGTTTTAACGCTCGAGAGAGTTGAGCGTGTAATTAGCCGGGTACAGTGTTGGGACGAGGAAGCGTGTCGTAGATAAATGAATAATAATGATTAGTTAACGTGTTAACAAGTTATAAACTGACGCGTGACACGATAGGCGTCTCAATTTCGCACTTCTAATCATACGATTACGGTTTTTACTTTTTTTTTTATAGTACTTTTTATCTCCTCTTCACAGGTCTCTCATTAAACTTCCATCACCTGATCAGAACTGTCAATCACTCCTCATTCAACAGATTTTCACAACTGATTCTTACTCAGGAAGATTATTCATTCCAACTTCGATTCTTACTTTTTAGTCTTCCCATTTTTTTCTTTGATTTTCATATTTCGGTTCTTTATTCGATAAAATTTTGATAAACTTCGAGAATTTCATCGGTAGTTCCATTCTCAATTAATTTTCAGGACCATTTTTCATCATAATGTGAAAAATGTTCATGCTTTTCTTTTTAATGAGTTTTCCCTGATTGGATGAACTTTCTTTTCAACTTTGGAATTCATTGAAATTTGTTTATTCTGAAGTGTTTCGATTTTTCACGGGTTTCTTTTTTCATTCTGTACTAACAATAAATAATTAATCGATTCAATTCAATATCTATTCGAGAGTTGTCCAATTTCCACCAATATTTTCCGACATCCTGTTTGAAAAATTTATTCAATCTCTTTTTTCCTAAGTTTCATTAATTTGCTCGCAATGCCGTACATTTTGAGCTACATTTTTTTATAATTTATTGTCAGCTAGATTTTCTCCAATTTTCTCCAAATTTTTGTAGAATTTCGAAGTCATTCTTAAATTTTTTTTCTGATTTTCTTTCAAATCCTATGGGGCATCAAATTTTTTTCCCAAAATCCTCAGTTTTCGACGATCCTCAATTAAATTTCAAGACAACCTGGTTAATTTTTCCTCACCAAATTCACAACAAAAAAATCTGTAACTAGAATTCAATTTCTTCCCCACTATAAAAAAAAATCACTTTGGATGAAATAATCTGGCGAAATTGGAATGCCTCTCTAAGTTACAATTGCACTAATAATCGCATTGTCGACAACGTTAATAATTCGTTGAGGTATGAATTATGCGATCAACATAATTCTCTGAGAGAGTGGGCAGAGGCTACGTCCCGTATTAACGCGTGTGAGTGCCCTCTGCACCAACCTACGTCTACAAAGAATACCGTTAGGCTTATCTGTCCGTCCGTTCGTCCAGCTGTCCGGCTGTCCACGTGTGTATTTATATTACACGTACTACATCCATCTCTGTCTTTCGCTCGGTCTTGAGGTAGTCTTTTGCCACTCTGATAAATCGAGTGGCCACAGAGGCGATTGCAGTTTTATTCATTATGTACAATAACCATATGTACCATAAGATGTGAAAATCAGAGAATTATAGAATTCCGAAAAAATGACCTGAAAAGTTTTCGTTTTCTGTCAATTTTAATTTCTCATGAATTTTTTTATCAGGGTTTGATTATCACTTCAAAATGAAACGGCGAAGGTTTCTGTTTAGAATTAAAGAATCTTGTAAAGTTGATGAAATTTTGGTTCGAACGAGTAGAAATTTGAAAATAAATGTATGATAGAGATCAAAAATTGAAATAGGTACTCGAAGTGACTGGGAGAAAGAGACTCTAGTGAAGTTTCAAAAAGTTGAAGAATTTGAAACGAGGAGGAAGAATTTCAATCCATATCTCGAATCAAAAAAGAAGAATCGATTATTTTGAAGGTAACTCAATATTTTTTTTTGATAAATTTTATAATTCCGAATGGAAAATCCAAGAACTTTGAATGACACAGAAAAGTTTTAAGTTATTCAAGAAAATTTAGTGATTCTGAAGAAAATCGGAAAAAATAACGATTATCTTACAATTGAGGAGATAATTGAAGAATTCTGGGTACAAAGTAAATAAAAATCCAAAAAAACTCGACTTAAATAATTGACATATTTCAACGAATATGAAATAAGATTGAAGAATGAAGAAATAAGAAGAGAAGATTAAAAAAAAGTTAAAACAGCAAATTTCAAGAAAAATGTAGCATCTACAAAAAGAAAAAGAAAAAAAGTCAGAAAATCAAAGAACACAAAAAATTAGTTTAAATAATTGAGATTGTAGAAGATTGAACGATATTGAATCGGGTTTGATTAAAATCTAAGAATATTGACGAAACTGTTAAATAATTAAAGGATTTAAAAAACCATTCTCAACATTTTTGAGAAAATGAGTCAGAAAATAGAAACTTGAAAAAAATCGATCCAAAAATCCGAAGAAAGTCAAGAATAATGTCATCAGAAAAGAAAGTAAAAAGAAAAATGTAGTAAAATTATCAGAGGATGCTGGAAAAATATTCTAATCCTCCGAGAGTAAGTCTTCGAGTACGAGGAGTGGATGGAAATCCATAGGATCCGTGAAAAACCCTCACAACATAACGGTACAGTACATGGAAGAAAACTGCCTCAATAGCAGTAGGGAAGTCGGTGTAAAGCGCCGTTGAATATATTAAATATACAACTGCATCGGGCACATGTACAGCGACCGGAACAACAACCTCGAATAAAATTAACATTTTTACTGACACGATGCGCTGCAGGATCGCGGATCGCGGATCGCTGCGATTACCGTACCCCACCCTCTGCCATTGCCATCGCATTTTAATTTCCATCCATTCTCGTGTGTGTCTGTGTGTATATATCACACTCTATGTAGTCCAACGCACGTTTACCTGGAATTCTTACATTTTCTTCCATCTATGTGTATTTATATCTGTATATATGTATTAAGTATTCATCCACGATCTGTAATGCGGCATTGTTCTTTATAATCTAGCTCGCTTAACGATCCACCGTCGAGTAACTTTAACCTTGGCCCACATTGCGACTCACATCTATACATAATATCGAATACATGAGTTATAAGTGGATGAGATATCCATCACACTTATTTTTCCGTTAATTTTTCCGAAATTAGGTCGGAAAAAAATTACAGGAATCTGACATCAGGTTGATTACGTTTCGCCCAAGATGGCGACAGGTTCTCTGGTAGAAAAATTGCCTTGACGTTATTGGCCTGGTTTCTGAACCCCAGAGATTTTTCTATGTCTCCTCATTTTCATTAGAAGAAAAACTTTTCCATTGAGAATGTTTCTGTATTCTACGATTTTTCCTGGTTTTCCTGATCAAAAAATAAACCATTGTTTCTGAGCCCCTTGGTCGTTTTTCTTTGTTTACTTTTTTTTTCACAATATCACGAACGGCTGATAAAAAATAGTTATCAATGAGGAAAATTCAACCATTCAGTGTTAGATTTCCAAGAATTATCCATTCATGCAATAGAACCCTTCTTTCCCGATTTCTGATCACTTTTCCTGATTTGGAAAAGAATAACCTCACTTGAGATCCTCACAATGTCAGAAACCGGGCCGTCTGCCTTAAATAATAATATATATAATAATTGAGTTTTTCCAGAATCTTATTATTCGGACGTTGACTGGAAGAGGCCACAGGAGTGCGGGCGAATATCCTCGACGTCTCATTGTCTTGTCAGATTTTATAATAGCCTGGAGGTCTGCCCCGACACTTTTTATATTCATTTGCTTTTCTTTTTGCGCCTTCTTATGCTTCGAGACTGTTGGTTTATTTTTATATTTTTATTTTTTTTATTATCATTATGGAAACAGTGGCGGGTAGCAGCCCATTGGAACTTACATCCAGCATACAAACGACTTAATTTCAGCTCGGGAGACAGGATTGCGACATCGCGGAGACCGTTTTTTTAAAAATCGTATTTTAATACTGCCATTGTTACTCAGCTCCTTGTGCTGGACGATATTTTTTCGGATGTGATCTGGCGGTACGATTTTTATGAACAAGAACAAAGTACAGAGATGGATGAAAAAAAATTGAAGAAAATCGAAGAAAATTAGAAAGGAAATTTGAAGAAAAATTCTAGAAAATAAGTGTATCAATGAATCTTGAATCGAGCTGAAAACACCGAAGAAAATCGAAAGGTATGAAAAACGCTGGAGGAGATAAGGAAAAACGTGCATCGAAGAGTTTGGAATCAAAGAATTTCAAAGAAAATGATTTCGAGATATAAAAAATCGCAGACTAAACTGGCGAGAAATCAAAGAATGTTCATCAATGTATTTTGAAGAATCGAGAATAATTGAAACAAATGAGGAAATATGAAAGAAAATACGGAAAAATATGAAGTTGATAAAAAATTTACTAGTAATTTAAAGAAAAGTCGGAAAAACATCAAGAAAATTGAAGATGATCAATTAACGGATCCTGAAAATTGAATGAAAACGAGAAAAATTGGGAAGATCGAAGAGTGTGAAAGAATTCATCAGGGGATTCGAAGGAAATTTGACAAAAAAATAAAAGATAAATTTAAAAACTATTCGAAAAAGCTCGAAAAATACATCGAAGTCTCTAAAGAAAATCAATAAATTTCAAAGATGGTTGTCAAAAATGAGAAAAATTTTAAGACAATCGGCAAACGTTAAATAAAATCGGGAAAATGTGGGAAAAATGAGTAATAAAAAACCACAGATTGAACTAAAAAAAAAAAAGAAGCAGCATCGTGAAACTAGGAAACTCAGATACGAAAAATAGGTGATAAATTCTTAAAAACCATGGCAGGAAAGGACAGTTCGAAAAAATCATCGTTCTAATCGTTCGATCATGACACAGTAAAATATTCAGTCCGTGAATAAAATCCGTGCGAAATTCCCGCGTTCATTATGAAATAAAAATGTACAATTATCAACGCGTCTCATGCTGACGACAATAGGCTCAAATTTCCGAAGCAAAAACGTGACACCTGAGGTCCCACAGTCGGTAACCATACCGTATAGTCTGCACTCTGAATTAACCGAGGAGGGAATATCTTATTCGCAGCGCTAAGTAGGTCGTCCGTATGATAATGTCCGCATTATTGGGCTACGTTGAAGGGTTAAACGATCCCTTCGACCCTCCTAAGGGTCGTCAGATTCCACGGGACACCTGAGTCTTTGTTACGGTTTAATTAATTTAACAAGACACAGATTGCTCAGGCTGGATGTGTGTGCGAAGAAAGGGTGACGCCTTGCAGCTGATGCCCGAATACACTCTAAGTCCAACCACCGAAATATATCCTCGACATTTTTACAGCTATCACCACTTTCATTTCCCTCCATTTCTTCAGAAAAACCAGGTGGGTATCATGACCTGACGATAAAAATTCTCAAAGAGTTTTAAATTTCAGTTTCTCTAATTGACGTAGGCTAATGGAATCCTAATTGATATTTTTTAGAGTGGTCAAAGAAAAAAATTTACCAGTCTTGGAGAAAACCCGATAATTGTATTGAAAATTGCTAGAATTCAAAAATGAAAGTCAAAAATGAATAAATTTCAGTGAAAAATTGTGAAAAGTTTATGTGGATTGAAGAAAATTAAGTGTTTTTCCTAAAATTCGTCGATACTCTTCGACATTTTTCAATAGTTTGATGGTACATTCTCATCAGATCACAAAAGATTTATGCTACAATTGAAATTACTTTATTCATTTTCGACTTTATCTTGTCTTGTTGCGTCCGTACGAGATACTCTCAATATCAGCAGGACGCGCTTCGACAGCATTTTTCTAGTCGTAGCAGTGGAAATAACCAATTACTGATATCAAATTTAATGGAAGCAGGATTTATTGAGCCGAAGAACTGGAGTAATGCGATGCAGCGAAGTTTACATTTCATAGAATCTCAATAATCACAAAGATTTTCGGCAGAATTGTCCGAAATATCCAAATTCCTTATTTTCTACACCGTGCAGAAAGTAGCTTATTCCCAAACAGTGTGGGAAAGGTGTGTTTGCGCATGCGCACATCGCAGATGCTCTAGTTTCCGCACTAGGGAGTTTGGAAGAATAAAGATAGCTGTTAGTGGCGTAACAGCTACGTAGGGCTTCGATCCTGACATTAACAGTGTCCTGGGAGTGCTGTATATAATGAAACGTTAGTTGGGTGCAGAATCGTATGCGTCGTACGCTAATTAAGGCCAAGGAGTGGAAACTCCGAGCAACAATCGGCATGATAGTTCTTTGAAAAGTTATACAGGTATACCAATAACAGAAGTGGAAGTATACCTACACTAGTCCATCGTCTTTCTGCATTGGCCAGTGTTGCAACTTGGAACTGGGCACTTGCAAGCTGCATGCATGGACAACACGAGCACGGACATGAAGCTGTTCAGCAAACGCCACAACTCGACTCCTTATGACTCTTGTCTGCAGAGCCCTGGAGGAGAGAACGAGCTGCAAGAACCATAAGACTAATTGCAATTGCAATTTGCAAGAAATACAAACATGTATATTATCTTATACTGCATGAAGATATGAAGATATAAGGATATACATTATGCATAACGTTATTAATGACAAGGAACTAACTGGATACTGCTATCATGTGTTGAATCCACCAAGCCCAGAAACCCTATGATCTTTTCCGAAAAATATCGTCACGATAATCAACTCCTTGATTAATTAATGATCATCGCTTTCGATTCCCTCCTGTTATTCTGATGACATTATAAACACTTCGAGTCTGCAATAGCGAAGCGTTCAGGGATGGATCTGTGCGGTTCATCTGGAGAAAAAGGAGGAGAATATATCCAGCAAGGTCATCGCAATCATCTGTTGCATAGGTGCAATGGGGAGATAGGTAGGTGGGTAGCGGACCATGTCGTAGATACGGAGTTTTACGTGTGGGATATACCGACTACCTGGACTTCAGGCTCGCTTATCTACTAGGTTAATCGGTAATCTGAGCCTCGGTAAACGATGACAAAAAAAGAGGAGTGTGGAAAAAAGAGAAGAAGGAGGAGAGAGAACTGAAATAAATGAATAAGGATTAACATTGAATTAAATTTCCCGAAGTAGGCTAGAAGATCCTTTCCTGATTTCTATAATTTTTGACAAGCATTCTGAACCCAAGAATTCGTGTAATTTTCTACTGATTTTTCTTGATTTCCTAAATATAAGAAAAAAAATGTTGTTCTCCATTTTTCAATCACATTCAATCGATACTCATCAATTGTTACAAATTCTTTTGATACAGAATTTATCGTACTAGCGTTATATTATTCGCGCGCTTCGCGCGCGCTAAAACCAGAATTCATAGTCTTTGTCTTGTGTACCCCCAGATCATATTTTGTGTCGTTTCATCAGACAGGTGATCACAGGCGAACATTTTTCGGTTTATATGTATATTAAAAAACAAGCGTCAGACAAGAATAACTACATTAGATGAAAACATAGTTGTTCTCATCCAATTCTTGGTGTCATCTGTAAAAATTAAAAAGTAATAACCGTTTACCAACCTACCCCTGTAACTTCTAGCCCCGGTTTACCCTGCTTCAATAATGATTTGTCGTTAAATATTTAATTTCATAAGATCAAGAATATTAAGCAAATCTGAATTATTTTTCATTATTTTGAAGAGATTTGAATTAATTGTGACAAATAATTGTTCGTAAAATAATTTAAGATGCGTATTCGAATAAGATCTATTTTTAACCGACTTCAAAAAAAGGAGGAGGTTCTCAATTCGGTTGTATTTTTTTTTTTTTTTTTTTTATTTTATGTTACCTCATAACTCCGTCATTTATTATCCGATTTGGAAAATTTTTCGTTCATTCGGAAGGGTATACTTCCAGGTTGGTCCTATATAAATTTAATCAGAATCGGTTCATTAGTTTGGTTTTTGTTACGTAGTTTACTTATGAACGGCGCTTTCGCATAATATGGGCAGCGCGTTAGTAGGTATACCCATATCCGCTAGCAATAAATCAATTACGGAACGCAAGATTCACTAAAAAGCAAAAAATAAAAAACTTTTCAAAAAAAAATATAACCGACTTCAAAAAATCT
>JAFFZH010016161.1:167746-266139 GCA_018420115.1 Euura saliciscinereae | reverse complement strand
GGCGAATAGTCGTCCAACACAATGAGATACAAGAACATGAATCAGTGAGAATCCCCATTCATATCATTGAAGAAATGAGATTGCACACATTAAGCATCCTCCAAATTTGATAAAGCTCGTTATAATCAGAAATCAGAAACACAATACGATCTGATACGTTTTTCTTTGTTCTATTCTATCGATCCTTGTTACACTTGTCTTCTTGCCAGGTTACACTTTACTTCAGAAATTACGATAATAGCGTGAGTGCAGGGTACCTGCGTCGTGTGAAACTTGTATAAGCTCGCACTGCTTCATTCACTCTGCTTCAGTTCGTGTTGCAAACTTGACAATCCTCGGATATCACCGACATTCCGGACGTCATGCCACACAATCGACTATTACCTGTAACAAATTTGAAGATTGGATAAACCCACGGAGCTGAACCGCCATTCATTGAGGAAGCTCAGCAGGAAATCCGCCCCAAACTCGAGTGACGAGTTCACTATACTCTCTAACAAGAAACGTCCGATCAAGGGTATACCCTGTTTGTCACATCCCAGAGGATTCGAGGACCGAATGATAATGTAAAATTGTTAGATAGCTGTTGCGTCTGCTTCGGGCTAATGAATCGATTGATTAATTTCCCCTTTCCAGTTTCCCGCCTCGGTCCGGATGCTGTAACGATCTGTTAACACTCATAAATCGTTTTAGTATTACCGCTGCCAGCCAATTATAGATGGCGGGTGTTAAGTGTCGTTTCGTATTGTTGTTTCTACCCTAGTTTCAATTATTGCACATTGCTCGTTGCACCCACAACCACCTCCCAGTTACGGTTTCTGGTACCGTGGCGCGCAAGCACACCGCCTAATGTTTCGGTTTATACCACTGAAATAGCTCCACCTTGTATTTGGTAACAGTTTAGACCCGGTTGCCTATAGCTTGCCTCCACCGCGGTGCAAGTGCTTTTTGGTTCAACTTGTCATCGTAAAGTATTGCGTTTTCCCTTCTCGGGACATTTTCATATATTTACGAGCCTCGTGTTGCCCCCGGAATTGAGCCGGTATTTATGCAAATTTTTCAACGAACTTTACCCTCATACCGTTGTATAGTTATATGAAAACTTTGCCTGTAGAATCAATCTTTCGCCGCGGGGTTATTACCGCCTCGGTGGCGAAGCTTGGTACTTAAAATTATACCGAATAAGGCTGCAACGTCGATGACGTACGCTTGTCTAATTACCTCGTTTTAATTACAAGCCGTATAATTTTCATCGAGTCCACACTTATGAGATTATGGTCTAAAGCCGACCGTGTAGCCTTGCTCGATCGGGGTGATTAAATCTCACAATCAGCCACGATATATATTCGACTAATGATACCTTTCGGGGGGGGGGGGGGGGACAAATTACCCGGCGCCAACCGTAGTCCGATGGGTTGTAAAATCCATCGAATGATTAGGACCGCGATTACTTTTTTTCCGCGGGTATTTGATGCGGTAAAAAAAACAAGCATGGAATATCTGCGCCCTGGCTGAAACCGAACCGTTTTTTCTTTTCCTTTTTGCACCCTTAAGCTCATTTCTAGGGTGAAATACCGCAGCGAACGGTTTTAAAAATCCTCAAAGTTCGTATGAAACCAGAGTGCCGTCAATATTCGCGGTGAGGAGGATGAGGGGCTATATATATATCGAAAGAAAAGTGTATACGTCGGAATAAAACTCACCCTACGAGAGACCGGTTTCCAAAAGCATGATTAATATCTGGCTGGTCTCAGTAGCGTCGTTAAGCTCCACCTGAAAACCACCCACCACTGTATTATGCAGGAAGCGCTGCTCCGTTGAGATAATGATTTATTTAGCTGGGGAAATTGATATTAGGTGCCAGGGAGAGTGAAGGAGAGAAAATGAGGGAGAAGACAGAGACGCGATCAGTCGCGATGGCGATGGTGGGACAGTTTCTTCCTCTTTGACATCCTGTCCTATTTTTTTCCCCGTCTCCGAAAGTGATTTTCACTTTTTTTTTTTGTGCTGCGCCATTATACAGACGTTAGAAATAAGTTTCGTTAAGAGTCTCAGATTACATTATCAGGATGTATCATTTCTCTTCACTCCTATTTCAACGTCAATTAAACTCATTAGGCTCTGTTCATTCTAATTCAGCCAGCTTCACGGCTTCGTGTTTCTCTTAAAACTCTTTACAGAATTGCACCACGTAGATCAGAGTGGAATAACGTCACTCACAAACATTCACAAATAGCACAAAATCGTTTAACAAATTTCGTACCTTCTGCTGTGCGAGAGGTAAACTTAATCTGTTCAGAAATTGTGACTCCGTCAAATGAACAGACTTTTTCACAAACTTATTTCGACTCCAGTAATCCCGCGAAGTAACTGACAACAACAACAACAACAACAACAAATGTATTTTACTATGGAAAAATTTGATAACTTATTCAATTCTCGGTTTCGATCAGAAAGTTGTCCGCTCATATGACGGTGAAATATTTTTTCAGCAGTTCAAGGCCAGAAAAGTCTGCAACTGAATCGTCCGCGGGCTCAATTCTTGCAATTTTGAGGTTTGAAGGATAGTATAGTCTGGCGATTTTATCCTCCTCAATATTTTCTTTGGCAAGACCGAAACATGACCGAATTATACGACCCATGAGGTCATACGTTATTTCTCAGGTAACGTGATTTGAATTAGTGTCTTATTTTAGTATAATCTCGATTTGATTATGATTTTTTCCCTTATTTTCATGTGATTCAGAGTCGCGGCAATGTCGATACGAGATACGTTATAAAAATAGCGATCGATTAAATAAAGGTAATTTATTATTCCAGGTTTATTTTGCGTCAAGCTGTTATAGACCGCAGACAGGATTAATAAGCATTAAAAAAAAATATAACGGTGCATAAATCTGATCGAGTTGATCCTAAATCGTCGTAATTATTGTCTCGAGTCCTCGAAGAATCACAGAAAGTGACGCTATAATAAAAGATGAAAGAAGAGAAACGGGGTAATTTATACCCCCGTAAAGATTGCCGAGAATATAAAGCGAATCAGTGGATAAAATATGTCGGATTTTATTTTCTTGGCATCTAGGTTTTTTACCCGCGCGTAAATACCTATCTATACGACTAGATTATGTAGTGTAGTTTGATCAGTGACGTAAGCTCCCCAGAGAGCTTTTGTTTGATATTTATTTACGGTGGTAATTTGTCGCGTTTGTTTCCGATTGAAAACAATATCGTGACAAGGATAAACGGGAAATTTTGCATAAATTTAAATTCATGGATTTATGATCAAAAATGATTTCCGAGGCGCGTGTTTCACGAAACGTTGAATATTCTATGAATAGAGGTAACCTTACTACATATACACGTATATACGGCCATACCGAACGGCTATCATATCGTATCGACGCGGGGGTGTTTTCGGCCCGTCGAACAGGAGCGATTGACCCCAACCGGAAACTGGCAGACTAATTGCACCTATCCAACAATCCAGAATTTCATTACCTGTCGTTCGTTAACTTCGCCCTTTCTTAATACCCGAGGAAAAAAAAAAGATCTGAACTTATACAATACCGTCGACCTATAGAGAAGAGAAATTACAGACGAGGCACGCGATATTGCCTCCCTTATTATTTAATAACATTCTTTTTCGTCTAGGTATGTGGTACTGTGGTACGCGATACGCGATAAGCGATAAAACAACCTTTGAAAATATAATATATTTGTTTGACAAAAATGAAATAAAACAAGGCACGTTTCAAGCTGATAATGAATACCAAACCGTGCGGGATATGTTAATAAATATCACCTCAGTCCGTGAATAAATAATTATAACGTCCGATTCCCTTCGCAAAGATCTTTATTCCGACGTTTAATCATTCTCACGTCAATTCATCATGACGCGAAAGAAAATTTTAGTAAATTTTCTCATACTGTAAGGAGTTGCGGAGGAGGGAATAAATTATCGACAAATTTACGCTAACTCGACCAGTGTACTCAGTAAAAAACGCGTCCTGAATTTTTTTCTGATTTTTTTTATCAAATCGTTGATTTGTTTTGAATTTTTGAAGTTGGTTGAGAATGCCCTTTTTCAAAAGTCTGCAAAAATTCTCAAAAATCCAGTGGATGAGACAAAACAGCCCCCGTTTAGGAAAACGTGGGCCGAATGTTTTTTCTTTTACTCAATTCGGAATTTTCTAATTTTTGAAACTTAAATTATATAACACAGAATCAAATCGGTTTCACCAATCGACCCTTATTTGACGCTTACAATTTTGATCCTGTGTTAATTTGAGTTTTAAAAATTATAAAATTCCGAACTAAGTGAAAAAAAAAATAGAAAAAACAAATTCGGCCCACATTTTCCTAAACGGGGGCCGTTTTTTGTCATCCATTGGATTTTTGAGATTTTTTTTCATATTTTGAAGCAAAAGATATATTTATATTAAACCAACTTCGAAAATAAAAAGCCTGAAAATAACGCGAAAGGACAAAGACGAAACAAAAAATGAAATTAGTCAAAAAGTGGCTGTGTGAGAAGAATCGTGACGTAAGAATTCACAATGTCAGCAAAGTGATGCAAAGTGTAGCGTGAGTGGCAGGTTTTCACGTGTGATGCTAGATGGCGGGTTCGTTATACCGAATAGTGACGTCATAGCGTGATGTTTGAATTGCATACCTTCAAAAGCCATGTATAAAAAGACTTCACCCGTTCTATCTACGAGTTTCCCAATTCCACCACCACCTTCTGGTTTTGAAAAACGTTTTTCCACGCGGTCACGCACCGGGTAGACACGACGGTACCAGGATCGGTAGCCAAATATTTTGCGAAGTTTTTGAAACCGGGCCAAAAAGTGAACCGTTGGAAAAGATACACCTGGTCAATGCAGACAAGCTGAGCGTGCGTGGGGTTGTATAGGATCGAATATGAAGAAATTTATAAGTCTAAAAATTGTTCAGACTCCTTGGCCGTTAGTATATCACTGTGATTAAGAACCTTGGTACTTTTTGGGGTGGGTACGGGGTACCGTTAAGACAGCCGGCGGTTGCGGTGACCGGTACTCCTCATCCGTCCACTGACAGCATTAGACAGCGTTGATAGATTTATAAACCATTTCTTCGGCAACTGTCTCAACCCGGTACTTGGCACGAGCCTCGTGCCGATTGAACTGACTCGAATAATTTTACATTTCTTTACTATGTCTTTTCTTTGCGACAAAAAAAATCACAATTTTTCAGACGAATTATTCAATATTCAGGAACGTGCGGAGTAAAAAAAAAAAATTGTTCTAAAATCCTGTAGAAATCAAATAGAATGAAAGCTCGTAGGGTAAGATATGGTAGGGTTGGTATGTATCGCTGAGCTCGGGAGCAGGAAACATGTTCATCTGATATCCTGCGAGAGAAAATGGAAAAAATTTGCTTCATAATGCAGCCGAGATTTGAAAATTGATGGTACGGTGGGGGGGGGGGGGGGGGGTGAGTGAGTCAACCGTCCAAGGTGAGCTTGCGGCGGCACCCACGAGCACATTTTCGACGACATAAATCAGTCTCGAAGACGCGATCATCCGAGATAATCCCTATAGATTAACCGTTCAGCCAGCCGTTCTCCCCCACCATCGACAACTGCCCGTATTCCATCGGCAAATCTCTCGACGGAATCTGTGAAACTCTGCTTTTTCTATTTTCACCGGATTACAGCACGCGCGACCAAATAATAGTGGGCTACACGTAATGCGAGGTCTCACGTTAGAGCTGTTTCCATTTCTTCTCTTCGTTTATTTCTTTTTTTTTTCAACGCTTTGCTGCATCCGCACCCTTGTCAACAAAGGGGTAGAAGTGGATTTATTAATTTCATTTGAAAAAGTGTCTCACTTTTTTATAGGTCTGGTTCAGAGGACGATAAGAGCTTTCTTGTACAAGGGAATGAAAGCGCATGAGATACACGTACTTTGTATTATTTTTTTTCTTTCATTTTTGTTCACTTCCTTCGGGTACCAACTTCGGCATCTTGATATCTTATATTACTTTTGTACGGTTTTTTTTCTGTATCTTTCTTCGAGTTAATTCAGCCTCGACGAGTATAAGAGTATGAAAAAATAATTCATTCTCGAACAACAACCCATTACCAAACTCATCCACATGGACCCATGATGCCATATGGAACCCACTGACACCAAAAGATCTCAAACCGCCGACCCTCTAATACCTACCGCTTCCGGTGACGAGCTATTTCCGTATCACGATACAAAAACCTACAACGATTACTATTCTGCCTCACTTTTTGTTTTATATTTTCAGCTTCAATTACGCGCAACCGAATGCTTACTCTTGTATTACATTACTCTTATCGATTTACTACTTGTTGCCTCGATGCTGCAAGGGTAAAGGTAACTTTTGTTTTCACCGATGTTATTATTTTTGGTCATTCAAATCACTGAACAAATCAGGACTGATAAGCCCATTCATCATTCACACAATCTCCTTCAATCGGAAAACAAAAATTTGATTTCAATGACCCAATTTCGTAAAAAAAAAAGTACGGTTGCCTTTACGTAGGATATAAGTTCAGCTGGTCACCGAAGCAAAGTTATTTTATTGATACGACAAGATGATGCGAGCAAAATAATTCTGCACCAACAACAAAAAACGACGAATAACGCCAACAATATTTTTGTAACTACGAAAAGTTGCCAACTATCCAAATTTTAACCCAATTACTTAGTGGCTGAATCAATTTTCTGAGTGTTGGCCTGCACCTTTTGCAGTTGTTTGCTTATACAATTTTCAGTAAATTACCATTATGCAAACCTGCACTGCCGTCCTAGACTGAAAACGGAGAAATTTATGCATAATAGTATATATGAACATAGAGTTGAACAGTTGAAATATACAATTTTCAATTTTTCTCGTTCTCTTTTTGCACCCAGATATGAACCGACGTGCTAGAAAATCGCATCTTGTCTACTGACGCAATCCGAGCTTACCAAATCCGTATTGATTCCTATTCACCAAACCTTGTCTAGTCTTCGAAAACGGAAGACACTTACAGCTGGCGCAGGCTGATGCGAAATGCGGTTAAACCACTTCGTCAGTAACACCGTCGAAAAAGTTGAAAGCCTTTAGACATGCTGTCGCCTTCGCTGCTACAATCCCTCGACAGGTTGTTTTTCAAAATCCAAATGCAAGGGCTGCATATGGTAGAGAAAATGAAAAAACTCTGAGAATCCGAATAAAAGAATAAAGAATGCTCGTATAGCTCAAAGGACGTCATATTCGCGTGTTAAATTCTGTGATTCTTCCCCGACTTCAAAGCTTCTGTTTTTCTTCTCTGAATCCGGTCAGAACCCCTAGTGTTGAGATTCGCTTTTTGTACTGCGGGCACATCTCCTGGTAGATTCACAACTGTTCGTTTTTTTACGCACGAATTAACCGCCAAAGGCAGTACCTATCTACCCGGCGTAAGCTCTGATTAACACACGCGTGAAAAGCTTTGTACAGGTCACACACAGGCACATACAGGACAATGCACGAGGGTGGAGAAATGATCTCTCTGAAGATGAGAGTGTTTTAAAATGGGCTTTACGAAAGCAGAGTTTGAGGGATCGGCAGGAACACGATTAAGCTTCAGACTTTTCATGGAGCGGGTTAAACTCGTGGTGCCTGTGATGATCGGGGAGTTGGTAGAGAAGCAAAAGCTGGGAGGCGACATTCGGCAATGACGATTTCTCCGTGACCCACGAAAGTCCTCAATCGAATCAGAGTGCTTTTCGGCGTAGCTTCTAATCAACGACCATTTTACTACTTAAAAGCTCGTGGAATCCAACGGGTGAGAACATTTAACATAATTAATCGTCCCCTAAAATAAGGGAGGAGATATATTCTGCGGTCAATTCCGGCTAAAACCGAGGCTCTCCAGATGTGTAGCTGCGTAATCCTGGAATCGTGATGTCGGTGTTATAATCGTCGAATCACATTCGCGTTCGCCATTTCCGCAGTACTAATGTTACATGACGGTCAGTCAAAATGCGTGGATTAAAACAAATTGACAACATCGATGTCCAACGCATCTCCTGAACCTGATATTTCAGCCCGTCGACGATCCTGCGTGACGTGTGACTCATATTTCGCGAAATATAATAACCTGGAATAAAAGTAGGATTTTTTAAGTTAATTTTCTGGGCCCACAGTTTTTGTCACATTGTAACGTTATACCAGACTGTAATCGTAGCGAATAGATTTTCGATATCGAAAACAAGGGAAAGAGACGCGAGAGCTGCGAGAACTTTATTCGAGATTTTTCAAGCCCCTAAAACTCCATCGTCGTTCCAATTTTCCGGAGACAAGCGCCTGTCTGGCCAGATGGTGCCGTTCGATAGCCTGCACATCCAGAAAGCTTGTATATATTCTACACTACAAAAGATCACAGTCGGGCATAAATCTAAAACAGTAGAAGGGTTTCCGATTTCGATTTAACGTTTGAAACAGCTACGTGCACCTACCCTTTCACAACTCTTCATGTTCTTTATCGCGATGATTGGAAATCCCTTATCGTTTCTGTTCACTGAGTTCCTTTTTGATGTCAGAAATGTGAATTATAAAACGCCAAATATAAAATATGTAATGCCAGATCCGTTCGACAATGTAGCTGCAGGTAGTAGGTATCGATTACAGATAGTTGTCAACTTTCTTATCAATACCTTCTGGTACACTGACAATACAGTAGTGGTAGACAATCTAGTAAAATAATATCAATAACATGAACCATTGATATACAGGACGAGACTAATCGAGAAACAGACTTTCAGACAGTTGGATTGGTTCAGAACTGTCCGAAAGCTTGTTTCTTGTTCCAGCCAACTTCAGGCTGTTCAGTCGTCAGGAATTCACCCTGCATGTAACGTAGTAGGTATACAAAATTATATAATTTAGAGGGATTATCGACTAAATACAAAAACCCACCCTTGTTAGTCCATATTGTTTACGTGAAATTTACCCAATCACCCTTTTAGCAACTTTGAATTAAATTTCATCTCAACAAAAGAACTGGACATTTCGAATATTGTTCCAAACGAGGACAACATTTCCTGGTACAACAATTTTTTGTGGCTACACCTATTTCGCTATCGCAGACAATTGACCTTTTATTTCCGATATCTTAGTTTGTAGCGGAATGGAAGAAATGGAAATGGCTCAATTACGATGGCAGAATTTCAAGACTCAAAATAGTATGAAGAGAAAAAATCTACAAACTCATGGAAACAATATTTCTCGTACCCTGTGTGTGTAAATAATTTTCGAATTTTCCGAGCGTGACGCGACCCTACTGCGTGAAACTCGTTTCACGCCTCCGAACGTTTCACTATACCGTCGTGCAGTTTGTATCAATTTACAAACAATTTGGTCGTAGTGTAGAGAGGGGTTTGGAGTGGAGGCGAATGAACGGCAACGCTGCGGCAGTCGTGACACCGGGAATTATAATAATAATTTCAGAAACGAAATTGCTGTTGTTTCCCCAAGTGATACATCTAAACCCGTATCGTAATCACACCCTTACTACTTTTCGCCCACATCCTAAAAAGTCGTTGGTTTTTATATATAGACAGCAAAAAGAATTCTCTGTTTGCGTTCAGTACAACCCAGTTTAGCATGAAAAAAGTATTACCAAAACTATTTGTTGAATGTATATGCAAACTGTCTACCTTTTATTCAACAATCCGAGTGTTATCGCGGGAATTCTCCACCCTTTGAAAAGAAAATTTCATCCAGATCGTATCTTTGGTATTGTGCGTCGTCGTAAGGCTTACCAAAATTTCGTGGGAGTCAAATTTGTCTACAATTTGGTATGCCACGATTTTTTCTTTTCGTTTTTTGAAGACACTAATTAATTGAGTTACGATCTATTATTCAGTCACTTTCATTTCTAAGATTGATATCGATAGCAGAAATTTGTTCAATTTTTCAAACTTCTTGTGGCAAACTAAAATTGCACAAGGATCTATTTTCACGGTGAATTGAACGATGTCTAGAGGTATAAAAATAATTACACGACTCGCGAAGGACGGTCTTACCGCTTGAACTGGCATGGCACTCCTTGTAAAAGTCAAGGCGATAAAAATTGCCCCTTGGTCGAAGGGTTACGGTTCAAATACGAGGACCGATCGATCTCTTCGCCATCCAACTCTTTCGCCCCAATAACCCCCTTGACTTCATTTTTCTTTTTTGTGGTCTGTGCCACGTCCTTCCCGTCTATTCGTTTGCCACTCGTCTAACACCAATTTAATTTGGACGAACGCGGAAGAATCGTCGCAGAACGTTTAGACTTATAGACGTGGGAGTAGTAGAGCGACGGAAGAGCTTTGGAGGTAACCGCCTGTTATACGACTAAATCATTTTTATCACCGTAAGCTAGCTTCTTATACGTGGTTATTCATCTGTAAAAACAGAAATTCCTACACGTTTCTTCAGCGAGATACGAATCTACCGCCTTTCAATTTCCAGAACACGAAACAATTTTATTCTACTTTTTTTACTATACGTACTGAAAAAAAAATCATCGCATTAATCACTCGATACAATTATTTTTATGTTTCAGATGCGCCGAAGGTTTCACAGGTCTGAGATGCGAGAACAAGGATGTAACCAGCACCGGAAGTGCGTACAGCCGTCACAGACAGCCATTTTCCTGCAAGCTCGGGCTCTCCACCTCGTACTACTGCTAGCGATAAAGTCTAGGGGCCCGATAACGGAAATATTGGGACCCCCCGAATATAATTAGTAGCGAAAAAAATAATCGACGAGAAATAACAGCCCAGATAATTGGGCGTTATTCAGACTCTTACTCAAACGATAATGAATTGACGTACAGAGAAAAGTATTTTCTAGATGAAGAACAAATTTAACGATGCATATCGATTAAGCGAACATTTATGACAACGGGCATCGTGGACAGACACGCGAGATAAGATTAAGTCGATACTATATCGTTAAATAGTATACGAAATATTTCCGATTCAAAATATACGCAGACTTTCTTTGTCTTGTGTCCCAACGGAACCGTTGATTGATTAAATTCACGATTTATAAAAACGGCCAAAAATAATTCAGCCAGAACAAGGCGAATGACGGCCCACCCGAAAATGGGCCTTTATTTTTAATATTTCTACAGAGAACATACCAAAGAGCCCCCGTCCGAGTGAACACGCGACTTTCAAACCTTACAGCATTTCAAAAAGCAGTTTTTTATTATTCGTTTCTTTCGTGGATAATTTGGTCATCCACGAGCGTGGTCGTCACTGGTCGATTAGAAAATAACGAAAAAATAATAATTAAAGTAAGACTCCCACGCGCCTACAAAGTATCCACGAATGAAATGTCCAACGCGGTATTATCCAGTTCATAAAAATGGAATCAGCGATCCGACAATTTGTCGTGTGCTTTTCTATGCGCGGACCACTTTCTGCGCCTGAAGCAGGCAACTGGACTTACGACGCGTCCACTTTGTAAGCCAGAGGTGTGAATCCGGTTGCCTACTCCATTCGCAGAGACTGATCCGCATTGAGAAAAAAATCACGGCTTATCGTAAACGAACCTCAGACTCGTACACGTTTCGTCGTTGCGGCTTTGTATTTTTTTAGTTTTTGGAAACAATTTCAAATTCTCCGCTTCAGGGAATTGAATAATACTGTAACTTTCGATGACTGGTGTAGTCAGAATACAAAAATGAGAGAAAAAAAAATATGAAAATGAAATTGTATATGAAACAGGTATACTTATTCGGTATATTTAACGAGCTATTATATTCAATAATTATTATCCGCATATATTTTGACACGATAATAGTCGGCGTTATTAAGAATGTATAAAATTATTGATTTTGTTTTCTCACTTCACCGGAATTAGGAAAAAAAAATACACAAACGCGCGAATGCTGAACGAACCAACCCGGGCAAAAGTAACAATGTAAAATAAATTAAAATAATATTAGGCTAGCTAAAGCAGAGGTTAAGATAGTTGAACAGAATGGATATAATTAATAGCAAATAGAAGGAAAACGGATGGATGTTGAGGGGTTTACGAACAGTCGATATTTCATTCGGAATTAGCAAAACGATAAAATAGATAAATTATAAATCGATCTCGTTAAACAGAATTTATTCGGCATTGTACCAATCGAACATTCTGCTTGAATACCTCTCAACGATACATCTATTATCAAGGGATACGCGCCGTGCTCCGCCAGTCTCGGGACCCGTCTTTTAGGTTTTATATTATATCATATACATTTATATATAAATATATATTAATATATATGTATATATATAAATACGTGTATAAAAAAGTCTTTAATTTATTTATTTAATTCATTATTTTATTGATTAAACGTCATCTTCACCTCGGCAAACACTTTTTGCAGTTGTTTACCTTATGTTGTCCTTGTCATATTTATTATTTATTTTTCATTTATTAAAACGTTTTCAATAATCATTATTAGTTAGTGCTATTTCTTTATTATATTTAATGGGCAACAAATTTTATTCATCGAACATGATTCACTCACAACAAATGAAGGATTTCGGTGGGTAAATTATACAACAAGATTAAAAAAAATTGGTATCGTATTACGACCTGGGTTCCTGCGGTGTTTGGATATTATAATTTATTATTTATTCATCTCGTCGAAGGTAGGTAATTTTTTTCATTTTTATTTATTCTTCACATTTATTTCATCTTTTACTATTCTCGTACTATTAATATTCTCCAATTTAGTATACTAATCAAAATTAACCAATTTTATCGTACTGACGGATCGACACAACCTTGACGTTTTAATATATCAATCAATAATAGATCGGCAGCTATAACGTATTTCAACATATTGTGTTACCATTTACGTTAGTTTTACTTGTCCTTACGGCTTAATTTAACGTGTGAAATTACTTCGTTTTTTCCTTTTGATTATCGCCGGGAAGGTAAAACATATTTTCTGTTTGAATTACTTTCGGGTAGGGGTGGGGGTTAACGTTTCTCATAAAAACCTAGTCATAAAAGGCACGGTCCACCTCGTCAACGACGTTTAGTCGATAAAAGCAAAAGTATATTTCTCTTATTCCGACTAATCAAAGTTCGGCAGTAACCTTCTGAGCTTTTCGTAGATTGGAAAACGGATTATATCGCAGTTGCCAGCACAGCTAGGGGTTCCAACCATAACGAATTATCGTTACCGGAAAAAAAAAATAGGAAGAAGAAACCGGTAACAAACTTTTCACAACTTTATCTTTGAGCGAGAAGTCTGGCCGATATTAATATGAATTCGAAAGGGAGAGAAAGTAGAGAAAAAAGAAATAACTTGAAACACTTCGAGACTCTCAGTAGATAAAAACTAAGATTTCACACTCGCGGATTCTGTAGTAAATATTTAAAACCTCAATCGGTGAAAAAACATCACATGCCGAGGGAATGGCGAGCCCCAGATAAACTCAGTTTTTATCACCTCTAGCGACGATTTTTCTGTCATTTTTTTCGATATATATATTTTTTTCTCTCATCAGAAATGAAACCAATGTATGAAAGTCTTCAGCTTTCTCGCAGTTAATTATCATGAAATTACCTCACTTGGGCGTGATTAATAGGCAGCAGAAGCTCAGTCTAATTTTCTCTTCAGCGATTTTTCGTGGTGCTTTGATAAAATCATATCGGAGCTTCAAGAGAGAAAATAAATCAAAGCACGTTAATTACCGATTTGAAAGAGATGAAAAAAAGAAGAAAAAATATTTCATCGAAAATTGGCGATGAAATGATTTAAAAGTGGAGGAAATACAAACGCGGTGAAAGAGAACTCGCTTTCGTGAACGATTAATCAAAAGTGTAATTATCGAAAAGAAATCAATCCTGTGAAGCTAACTGTTACCTAGCGTTGAAGAAAAAAGTAGCCCGTTTGGTGACAGGAACAAGCCATTAGGCGCCAGCCGTGACTAAAGCCGCGCTAGCTACCCCTGCAGACCTCAGTTAGCTCTGATATCTTCGCCATCAGCAATTGCCATCCCGTGCAGCCCCAGCCCCAGAGACCCGGAACATATATGTTCAGTTTGTAGCTGCAGATTAGACCGCCGGAATTAGTAACAACGCCGTTACCGAATCCGAGCTCAGGTTTCGCGGGGAATGCTGACTCATTAAACAATCAATGAACTCGATCTGAGCCCCTTGAATCTTGTTTTTTTTTGGGGGGGGGGGGGGGGGGATTTTATTCCTTCCCGCTGTTCACCAGATGCAATAGAGTTGCAGGAACATTCAGGATCTCTCCAGAGGAGTCAAACTTTTATCGTCTTATTACTTACTACGTTTTATCTTAGGAGGTCGGAGGGGGGTTGAAACTTTTTGACAAGGAATTATTTTTCCCGTGTGTGTTATTTTCCTCTTTTATGTGCCGACCATACCGACCGGGAAAAGTTCTATCTATGCTCTGAAACCGAATCGCTAAATCGGCACGATGCAACTATGGGAAGAGTCGGCCAAAGATTACCGCGAAAGTTCAACAAAGTTTTACTTTTATTCGAGAGGGGAATGGTTCGTGTCCTCTTCCGCCCCTAATCGCATTATCCAGGGACGAACAACCTTGACTTTCTTGGTACCAAAAATACTCCAGTCATTTATTCATTTTCTCACATTCGGTTTGCTGAAAAAGTTCGATTCGCTTACATCAGCCTCCAATTGTCGTTTAATCGCATTTCGATGATACATTTTTACCGCGTTACGCAAATTTTATCCGGTTTCGGAGCCGGGTTGATATGCCTGTTCGTCAAACCGAATCGTGAAATAATTTTTCGATTCAATTTATGGCAGATTCCACTTCGTCCGGTTTGAATCGGTTTAATTAATTAATTAAACAACTATCTACGTTATGAATTTCGTAAATTGACGGCACTCGCTGTGGGGAATAGAGCTTGATGGATAGAGTATATTTTCAATTCACCTTACATCCGCTACAGCCAATTACCACGTGAATTATTATAACGCAGTGATCAGCGATCTGATCGATTGTCGATAAATCACGTCGACGTAATTCGTGTGCTATGATTATGCTAAGCAGATGAGGACTTGAAAAACGGGACCGGGCCGTCGCGGTTTCGGGGATTCTCAGTTCCACGGTATCACGCGAGTTCCATGAATAATTCTTAAGTATCACGCGCATTCCCCGACCCTTTTTTCCCTACGACGTCTGCGGCGAGGCTCGTAACTCAAATGAGGTATATTATTTGACAGACATTATTTATCGAACCGAGACCGACCGATATACCATTACTGATGGATTTAGTGAGCCTGTGAAATAAATTACATTGACTGAATCTTGATTCGCGTAATTTTTACTCATTTAATTGTAAGTCGAAATCCAATAGCAGACAGTTTTTGAGGAACCGTTTCTAGGTAGAGGATGGCAGGACTTACAGGATCTCATGAACCATAAATGGTCGAGGTTCCAGCATCGTTCGCCAGAGACTTCTTTGGAATACAACTATTGTTTGCATTGTTTTAACGATTTACACTTGTGATATATTAACCGCATGCGATAACCCACGAACAACAAAATCTGTCAAATAATTTCTTCGTACGTAATTGCAACGAGAAACGAAAAGTTTCGATTAAATCTTTGTGACAAATCCTACATTTGTTGTGAGAATGTTGATGTATGATTATGAAACAAAAGAAAACAACTTTCAAGAAGTCCAAGAAAAGGCATCCTTCGGAAATGCGAAACTGTAATTTGCACAAACAAGTTTTCTAAAAAAAAAAGTTACCCTCAAGTGTCGATTCGAATCCGAACCTAATCAATCACTTCTGTTTATCGAAGATTCATTATTTTCCATCGTTTTCATTTAACCCTCAATCCCAAAACGACGGAAGTGTACAAGCCTGCAGGGCACCGAGCATGTCTGACCAAGGAGCATGGCGATTAAGTTCTAACCAATGTTAAATGTACTTCAAACGTGTCGATCGAACAACTTGTTCTACCAATGGCCGTGTTATTCCCAATCAAATTTGAAACCTGCTTTCGTGGTTATATGAAAAAAAAAGTAACTCGAGTTACTATGAGCTCATTTCGCACCCCCAGAATCAAAGTGTAAAATCTTTTAAAAAAAAACTAATTCTCGTGAATTTGCTTTCAAATAAAAAGTACTCCAGGTTTTTAAAGGAGTTTTGCAGAATCGATTTTTTTTTTTAGTTGTTACACTTTGATTCTATGGGTACGATTTAATGTCGAAGTTTATATGGATGTGGTCATACTGCAGTGTTTTTCCTCGCCGTTGTCAGGATAAGAAAGCTCTTTTATAAAGTTTTGCGAATCGTACAGTTAACTTTGATTTGACCAACCGAGAATTTCAGTTCTCAGTCCAACATCGCGCGAGTACGTTAAAAGAAGGAAGACAAAACCCGTCCAGAACTCGAACCGTATCCACTCAGAAATCGGACAGCGATGTTTGACTTCTGGTAAGAAAAATACGGCGTCAAGTACACCGAAACTTTGTTGCACTGATTGCGAATGCGGATGCGTTCAGCCTTTCTCTCTCCATTCGCAAAGAAACCGAGAAAGAAAAATCACAAATAGCTGCAAAGTTACAGTGAAGTTTCAGTACCGCTTTTGTCTTCAGCGCGAGAGTTCCGCAAGATCGATGCCAGCTGGCGGAAAAACGCTCTCCACAGTGGACACTCAGTTTCGAACACGCCACTAAATTCATCCAATCACCCCGAACATCTGTTTATTGAAAAGCTCTACTTGTCAGCGCTTGTGGCTGCTACTTCTCGAACTGCATTTAATTAAGCTCGTTCAGTATTTGGATCTGAAGCTCCTCGTTGAAAATTTTCAGGGTGATAAACCGATTTCGTATTTTTCGACGTAATCCTTCGTGCTGTTATATGAAAAATAATACGCTTAGCATCGTTATAGAAAAAAATCCGGGAATAAAGGTATTCTGAAAAAGTGCCAAAACCCGCGCGAGTTTATATCCGATAACTTTATCCATGCCCGTATGGGTTATGTAGGTGTACGTATACCTACCAGTCGCCGGTGCAGTATGCATCGAAGTACAACGTAAAATTATGCCATATCACACACCGTGACGCATTGGACGTTCGCATAATCAAATGAACGGACGTCGACGTCCACAGGGCGCAAAGCGCGCCAGTTCGAATGCAAATTTTCCTCATTTTGCATTTTGTCGTTTCCCCCGTACCTACCAGAGTGGGGTTCGCGTGCTGCTAGTCGCTGTTGTACAGTTGAAAGCCCGTGCTTGCGATTATACATTGCCAACGCAGTTGTCTACATTTTACTGCAGTCATGAATACGTTACGAATGCACCGGGGATAGACCGTCGACGTGGTACACGACGTTTTTTTTTTTCCCCATAAACCTCCTCTCATCCCTAGAACTTCGTCTATTTTCACTTTCACCTGCAACCCAACTCATCAGGAAAGAAATTTAATGAGAATACCGATATGGTTACCATTCACAAAGAGTCGATCCAAATTCCCCGTAAAATTCCTAACGCATATTTGCACACGTTTCACAAGCTAACGCGATCGTTCATTCGGTTCGTGTTACGTCGAGCTTGCGAGACGTTTGCAGAGTGTCCACAGCGTCCGATGGACACCTATACGGTAATAAACGGTGTTATAGTGGGAAACAGGGGTGGCTAGACACGTATAACGATGGCGCCCAACGTGACGTAAAACCCGTCGCGACGTCTGCACTTCCGCGATGCGTTAGACGGACGGTATCATTTCCCATCAACGTTGTCGATGATATTGCTCGCGAATCAAACTCGCAAAATTCACCGGAGCATCGCGTACGTACGGGTACGGTGCAAGAGTCAAACCGACCGTAACTGAACGAGAAAACCGTCGAGTCATACCGCCGGCGCCGCATAAATTGAAATTGTATAGGTACGTTTCGTACAAATGGTCCAAGAGATAAACTACTATCCGTATACTACATCCCCAGATTATCGGTAAAATTTATATTTATTTCTACGAGGGTAGAAATGAGCGTTCATCATCGCTATAACGATTAAAAAAAAATACCCACAAACACCGCGTGATATCGTTATCAATATGCAATTCCAATCAATACTATCGTAATACTGGAGAAGAGGGTTCATAGGCTGGATCAGTTAGTCGGGGAATTTCACTACGATACATTATAATAAGCAACCCATGATGATAATGCGTATTAGGCTACATTTCACGGCTGATTGAGACGCACTCAGCCCGTACACAGGTACAATTTCCCGAAGGGTTTCGATACAACATTTTGCACATTATGATATAGTCTATCGTATTACTGGTTACAAGACCTTAGTTCTATATACGCCCGGTGTTGAGGCAGGTTCATTAGCAGTAGACATTGCAGCTTGGATGACTCGTTTTAATCAGGGCTACCAGGTACCAGATTCGCATATCGTGTACGAGCGCTAGTAACCTACGAGATTATCCGGAACTGAGTCGATCCCGGTATAACTATATGCAATTGTCACCCGGTAATCCCGAGTGACCTATGATGAGCACGCGGCCTATGTCGATGCTGTTAATAGTATGGAGACGACATTATACCTCTTGCTATACGCCACTAAATCACCCCAACACAGCCTTCAAGAAATTTCTTTTATGAGAAACACATCGTTCCGGGTTTCTTAATTAGGCGAAACGACATTTCTAACGACCAAAGAGAGATAGCGAGGTCTGTAACGGTACCCATAGGAAAATATTTGCACTGGGATCATTCAACCCTGCAGGGTGAAGTTGAGTTTTTTGGGCTGTCAAAGAACGTTTCTCGTTTCTCCAATTGCGGTTTCCAGTCGCGACTAATTACAGTAATTAGTTTTATAAATTTTTACATCCGTGTATACAATTCTACGCCAGTCAGAGTCCACATGCGATTTTCCCAACAGCCCCAGTTGACAATTTGCAAATTTAATCTCACTTTGGTACTGATTTAATAATCTAGTTATTAAATATTCAAATTATGGTGCAGGCTGCCCTGTTTCAGTTTCATAGTTTCCGTCACGCTTTTGCAATACAGTTTTCACACCAACAAATCGATATTACTTGAATGGTATAAAAGGGTGACAATATTTCGAGATTACATTCTCAAAATATCCGATAGAAAAGAAAAAAACTTCGACGAATTGGGACGAAATAGGATTGGATACGGGATGTCACACATGCCAACATATATCGACGACACTGACATTCGACTGTTTTGACTTTCTATAATAATCAACAAATACGAAAAAAATACGCCCTTTACTAATCATTTAAGCAAACTCCTAACTCTATCCGCACGACTGTAATTTTTGTGCGAAAAATTGATAATTTTTGTAAATGCGTGTACCTGATTTTTGCGTGCAGTAGTACGAGAGGAAGATCCTGGAGTTTGTCCAAACAAAATAAAATCGCAACACTCAAGTATATATTGTGATTATATTTTCTAATTTAAGAGGTGGATAAGTACTCTTCGTTCGCTGAGGACATCTCTTTAGCCCGCTTCTAGCGCATCTAGCGGCACTGTCAAGGTAATTTAAAGTTTATGAAAAGGCAGCTTACACACAGTGCTCCTAAAATTATACCTAGAATACTTTGAATAACGAAATAAGTATGTAGTATGCGAATTCTTCGATCAGCGTCGCGTTAGGCTTTCGTGCGGGTAATGTAACTACGCAATCTAATCGATCAACGGAGCTGTCAATAATCAAATATTTTTCAAACAATACGGAACAATAGATGATTCCACCGTTCGAACCGGGATAAAACCGCGGATTGCCACCCGCGAGGCGTTATTTACTCATCGCATCACGGTATGAATCTTCTATGAAGTTGTGTGACATTTTTATTTTTTCAACTTTTGTTTTCTGGGTTTTCGTTTCAACACAAAAACGAGGCAACCTCACGCGGTGAATTGGGAATTTGGAATTGTTGGTATTCGGGCTTCGAAAATGTCCTGGGAACGCGGTTCGACATACGAGTCGACATATATCTACTCTCTACCTAGCTACTCAAAAACTTTTAGAAAATCCACTCAAATTTTTGTGTCATATCAAGTAGACTCAATGTTTGGATTAACACACAACATTTTTACTCTGTTATCAAGAGAAAAAATTCCTGCAACGGTCTCTGATAACGGAGGAGCTGGAAAAGTAACTTTGCTCAATATTCGAATGTTCAGAATGTAAAGTGTTACAGACGTCGTCTTATATCAAGTCGGTCTAATCGTATAACCGACCGTCATACCCGATGAATTCGAAAGCCGGTTTTCAGCCTGGAGGTAGAGAATATCATCCTTGCCCTAGATCGTAGTGTCACGTTTTACCCTTCTGTTCGAAGCATAAAAAACAAAATCATGGAAAGAGTGCAAAAATGGGCAGAATGCGAAAGCCTAACGCTACGTGACCAAATTACAGAAGGAAAAAAAAACTTGTTACACGACAGACGTTTAGATACTAACAATAAATTTGTTCAGCTAACAAAAACTAACGAACAATTTTTGTGCTTTAATTTCTGGTTGCAGCTTGCACACCGGGACATTCGTCGTGTTTTGTTTTATTGTAGCCTTACCTACCACCCCAACCCTTTCCCATGTTTACCATGTTCGCCCCTGTCTGACCCCCGATCCCCGTGTTCAATCCCTCATGGACCTGCCCTGTCTTACGCTTTTGTTTCATTCCAATGTTCTGTTATTTATCTCAGTATTATTTGTAACGTTTCTATTTTACTATCCCTGACTTTATTTATTTCATCTTGCAACTCGCTGGCGCTGGCGCTGCTGTTCCGAGAAGGTAAGTTCATATTTTATCAAATTAAGCTTTACAACGTAGCTGCACGCGTAGAAGAGGAGGAAACGATGTTATACTAACACATTTTCCGAAATGGGACGGAGGATGCTACCCTCACCTTAGTCGGCACGTCACGCGCGACCTTGTTCTCTCTCCTACCCCATAACTACTACCTACGTTTAAGTTTTAAGCTTCAAGTTTCAACTTTAACTGTTAATTGGCAAAGTTGATCTCGTCAAGGAGCATTCCCCGCCACCCTACCCTATTTACAAAGCAAAGGTCCAATCCACGAACCAAGAACCAAATTCAAACGTGTCACTCAAAAGTTATTAGAACTTTGCTGTTGGTAATTTTACTTGCATTTGAGACATGCAGAAATAGTTAACTGCAGAATTGAACAGTCAGTGATGAACATTTTTTCACATTTCGTACCGAACCTACAGCTATTGCGGTGCTCCTCTCGACGCGTGTCTACCTGCACTCTTTTAGATTGACTCTTGACATGTAACTGCTAGACTGCAGTTTGAATTCCAATAAAAGCCAAATTCAATTTGAACAGATAAAGTAAACTACGCTAAATGATAACGAACAATAAGTTGTGCAAGTTATTATTGTAACTGTTATTATCCAACAGTCTCGCCAAATAATAGTTGCGCAGAACGTTACGCTTTATTCAATTGCGAAAGTTTTCTTAGGTATACGTGTATACTTTTGTACAAAGCTCGCTTTCGAAACTCTATCTAAAGCTTTTTAATGGGTTTTCTTTGTGGCAAGACCTCGATCTAAATATTTCCCGAAGATTTCGAGACTTCAGATTCAGCACTCTTGAATGCTTCTATAGAATATTTTCCACAATTTAATGGCTGGCTTTTTCTATTCAAAAAACGTTCCTCCAAAAAACTATTCAACCACAATTCATTGTGTACCTAAGAAGCAGAAAAAAAAATAGTGATATCCTACACCATCCCCAAGCGATGCACGGTTTTAGCACGAATTGAGCTGAATGACGGCTCGCAGAAAAGGGGCTGGAAAGCCCGGAGCCTTCGTAAAAGCATCGTTAAAAATGTAATAACAATTCGTGGTAAGATAGCATGTCAGGTACCACTTAACAATAAGTGAACTCGCCGAGCACCAGGTTGATCTTGGTAGACCGTTATCGGCCCTGATAATTCTAATTGTAAGGATTAAAGTTAAATGATGCCTTCGGGCCTGGCTCAGCTATGACTGCATCCTGATAGGGTAGGTATTAGATTTTCCTTCTCGAGTCCTGGATAAATTAAAGACTGTTTTTTTCTTCATTTCGCAGAGCTTACGGGATCGTCGAGGTACCCCTGCATCTACAACTTGAACTGCCGGCGAGATCCTCCACCACTCGAAATGGGAAGAACTTTTTGAAATACGGTGGAGAATACTTCAGAGATTTTTGTCGAGAATTTCAACAAACGGTGAATATTCGAATTCTAAAACGTCAAAGTCAGTCCCTGCGTCAAACCATGAAGTTGGACAGTGTGACGGATTCTGGCATCGAACGAACCACTTGAATAGATAAAAGGCCACCCACGGAAAGTTGAATATCGTGAAACGTGAAATGCTGTCCGACACGGTGAATTTTTTGTTTTCTCTTTTTTTTTTATTCTCCATTCTTTTCTCTTTTTCTGACTGTTGAATATGCAATTATCGTAGAATTTAAATATCCGCCTGTAACGGAACCGGGTGCTATTTTATTTAAATATTTAGTCATGAAACTAGACACACTCGACGTCAATTTACTCAGCGAACCAAGTGTTATCATCCGCGAGAATTTCCACGCAAGAAAACTTTCCGGTTTACCTTAATCACCCCATGAAACCCAAGAGCCGGAGATTATGTGCCATTCGATATGATATAAAATATGAATCTCGAGTTATTTACGGTGTGTTACTATACCATGGACATTCCATGATGTACTGCCGTATACCTTGAGCCATAAAATTCGCTGATACGACCGAATGTTGGACAAAATATTACCTCACATGCGGTCGCACAGTCGGATCAACGATTATTCCGAACCAGCTCAAGATCCATTCCCAAAGATATCGTAACGATTTTTCATAGATAAATATTTTCAAAATTGTTATTGCGTTGACAATGTTATGAAAAAATTCACTTTCAAAATTTAAAGCCTATAAGAAGTTTGATCCTCACTGTCAGGTATTGGCGTAAAAATTTGGAGCACGTAAAATATGTCTACACGTATATCGTACAGCCGGAAGCAACAAGTAGCGACCGCGACGGTGACAGTAAACGATAAAATACAATCATATTTCCCCAAGGGTTTCGCATCGATGCAATGTAGGTACCCGCCCCCCGAGCTTTAACGGTTCATCTAGTTACTCTTGAGGATATAATAAAGCTACGTTCGGAAATTGGTTAAACCCAATCAATCAGAATCAATCAACTATGATGTTCTATTTTCACCTACTTATACTATCTACATATTCCACGATCATCGTCGAACTATAATTATACCTCATAAATTATTCAATTCGATTCGTCTAACTAATCTAGACATGCCAATCTTTATCGACTCCGAGGACAAAAAATATTATCTCTTACCGATGGTAAATTGAAAATATCGTCTATCAAAAAAGATTAATTAAGATTCATTGTGAAATTGTACATTTCTGCCAAAAGTGCTTCGAATTTTTGCAAATTAGGAAAAAATTTCGTGGTTATGAAGATCAGAAAATTTTATGGTCGACCCGTGTGCGTACTTCCCTCTACAATCAATGGAGGTAAAGTTGAGTGTTTCATATGGGAAGTGGCACGTATTTCATCGAAATGCATCATTAATCGATTTGTCATAAGCGCCGTGGCACGTAGAAGCGAATTAGGTTTACAATTGTATCAATTATTCCGTTGGCCTTGGGTGATTACTGGTGAAAGCTTCAAAGTACCTCGTCAGGCTAATTATACAATACGCGTAGCAGCTGTACAGGGAGAGAAATTTGATCACGTTTTAGTCAAAGAAAAAAGCTCTGTGTATAGATAATCGATAAATTCAATTTGCCAGGAAGCAATAATAACAACGTGGCTTCAATCCGTACAATCTTTATTAGTTTTCTTTCATTGTTTTACAGATCACGACGACGAGTACGAAGGTACGAGGTACTGGTGGAGGTCGATCGACGCCCCTGTCACAACGGATCATCAATTGCGATTTTCCACACCGGAAATTTCCAGCGATAGCAATAAATTCCCCAAATACATTTATAGAAAACAAAAACGAAAAAAGAAAACATTCTTTTTAGTTGAAATATCGTCGGGACGACAGAAATGTAACGCAAGCTGGTAACAAATCGTGACGAGCAGTTTGTAAAGACGATTTACGTTTTGTAAATGCCACCGACGTTTACACAATCTAAAAGGCTTCAAGGACTGTAATCTGAGTAGGTATGCTAGCACTAGATACCTTATCGGCTTTCCTACCCCTATTTCGTGTTTGCATATAAGGTCATCGATCACTGTCAGTCGGCCTCAGGACGCCCGGGGAGTTGATATCTTTTTTAGCTGGCAAAGTGGGGTAGAGTAAAAAGAATACATTTTACTGCCGCGCAAAACTGAATAAGGGTGGGACTGTACTGATGTGAAAGAAGAATATGGCAGGTGGCTTTCAGACGACTACAATCCTACTTCAATGTCTAATGTCAAACGAAATGAAACATTTTTCACTATTCTCCGGGTCAGGATATTTGCGTTTCTACTAGATGGTTCATATTCCGATCATAAATCAAGGCAGAGGACTTGTTTCTCATTGTCATGTTGATTTCACCGTCGGTGTTAATGTCCAATACGCGTGTGGCTAATCGCGAAATATAATCTAAGTAAATCGTGTAGGTACGTAAAGCAAAACTTTACCCCGAGGAATACGGAAACGTTTTACGATTCTGCTCCGAACGATTTGTGCACGGTATTGCCTTGCGGATCTCGATCTTGAGCCCCACACCACAGCAGACCCTTGCGAAGGTGCGTTCCGTACAGAAGATAAAATATCGTAAAATTTTGATTTTACACGAGTTCTGAATTCGCCATAGTCAAGGGGGGTGAGATTCTCACGCGAGTAAAAGTAGACGGCAATCGCATTTTCCCCACGTTATGGAGGACAATCGATTCCCCGATCGGTACTCATTTCAATCCGATAAAAAGGAACGTTCAAATATTACGTCACTGTTTTTCCACAGTTTTCACCCCCGTCGTATAACGGATTACGAATTTCTCGTTGGCTGCCTGTTACGCAACATTATGCATAGTAAGCAATCATGCTAATTAAAAACTGCCGTAGGTAAATTATTTTTTCCAACTGTAAATAGAATTTTTTCAAATCTATTTCCGGAAAAATCGATTATCCTCCCATAAGTATCAACTGTTCAAACATCAGATGATTTCTCTAGGACTAATTCCAGTTGTTAAGTACACTGTCGACGTAAAAAAAAAAAAACAATCAGAATAATGTTCAAAGGAGCTTCATTGAGATTTATTTTTTTCTCGCATATTTTTTATTCGGTATATATTATGATAAAAAATGTGGAATTTCATACAGAAAAAAAAGATAGTATAGCAAAATGTTACGTAACAGGAGAACTCTTTCAACCCCGTGAATAACGTCACATGATATATAAAAGAAAAAATACATAATTATTATCAGACACTGAACATACCAGTTCTGTATGAAAGCAGAGCTTTTCGAAACACCGGGGAACTGCTGAGCCTGATCAAGGGTCTCTGGTGTGATTATACCCTTCTTTTTTTAAACCTTCGTGTAAGAACAACTTTGTGCTCGTCCGGATAAAAAGAAAAAAACGGGTGTTCAGTATTTTATGCGTAATTGCAGGGTTCTCTTGTATGAAATATAATCCCTTACACGTACGTTCACAGATAACAATGTCACAATTTTCGATTGCAAAGATATTTCTCGTTACCTCTCGTCAAAGCCGAAACGTGGATAAATCTTTCAAATAGTTTGGGAGATTTTTTTAATATTCTCGAGACAGGCTACCATGTTTTGATCACAAAATTTTACGCAAGTTTATAACAACGCATTTGAGATCGTGATGCAAAATCCGTGAATGTACTGTATACTTGTAATCCTATTTATGCATACAATATGTGTATCACTAAAATCTAATTGTAAGTATACGAAAAATGAAAGTCCACAATGAAAATAAATTTTCAGTTTTCTTAGCTGTCTCGGTGAGAGGTTTCAAAATACGGATATGTCGTCAAATTTTGACCAAAGGCGATCATCCGAATGCTTCAAATTCAACGGTAATCAATCAAACCAACGAAATGTAACAATAATGATCTCAATGGGTGCCAGATCCAAAGGTCTTTGAGGAAAAAAAAGAGATTTTTGTCTTTCGTATACTTTTGAAAATGAACCCCCTCCCTTAACCTATGTATTAAACGCAATGTATTAAGATTGTTTGTCGAATCGAATGATCGAGATGCCCCAAACATTCTGCGTATTTAAGCGAATGAATATACTTTATTATTATGTACCAAAGAATGTGATAGCGTATGATGTCCGTGCAAGCTTATTAGTGCCGCATTTATGTTTTATTATTATTTTCAAACGTATTTATATATGATCGAACGATTTATGAAAGTCGTAGGGTAGAAATATGAGGCGTTATTATTTCTTAACGAAATATCATTCGAATTTAATATCGTTCTCAGCTTAAAAACAAAAAAAAAACGTGTCAATTCTTATTATTTACGAATGAAATTTCGATAAGGGATCTACGCGCAGCAAGCGGTATAAATAAAAATATTTTATGGTATATATATATACAAACACGCAGCATGAAATGTTTGAATATGAAATAAAAAAAAAACTGTTACTAACGCATAACTGCAGCAATTATATATTAAAAAGCATCATAGGATTGTATAAATAATTAATAATATTAATTATAATAACAATGATAATAGAATTAATACTAATAATAAAATATATAGCATGTAGATATTTATAAATTAATGACTATTATTAACGATAAAGTAAAATTAATTGAAAAAATAGGTACTGTCAGAGTGAACGCAATTATAGACCTTTAATTCTATTCTATTAAAGTACGAGCAATCTGCAGGTACGCGAATTTTCGTAAATATGGGCCTAAAATATAACGAGAAATGGTCTATCTGCCGAAAATAGAATTAGATGTCTGACACTGCATCATCTGCGTCAATGAAGTATACCTTAACTATTAAAATAAGCGCTGTGTAAAATATTGTATATTATTTCTCATTATTTATTTATCAATGTTTATACTAGAGACGCGTTTATACGATACATTATACGGTATACATACTATTCATATATGTGTGTATATTATACAAAAATATTAACATAATAGGAAAATGATTGAATTCAGATTGTAGTTCAATATTTGCATAAATTAATCGATATTCAAGTGGAAATGTAAAGTTATTCTTTATTCAAGGAATAGCATTTATATCCGTTACCTACCTAGCTGCATGGCTAATTGGGACATTATAATATTATAGTAAATACAAATTATGACCCAGCTTCGAATTTTGATAGGCTAGACTAAATTAATTGAATGAACATACATAGAATAATTACGTCAAACATCTGCTAAATACAATTTATTTCATTTCCAAACGATTATATATATAGCCGTTTATCGAAGGGTAAATCCACTCGTCAATTGTGCAGTACATCTCACTTCGCGATTACAAATATTCCTGAAGATTTGAAGAGAATTATCACCCGTGAGATGTACCCCATAGCTTTGACAAGTGATCCACCTCTCGTTATTGATTCGGTTAAACGTAGAGAGGCCTTACACGTCTTTGGAGAATCTGTAAATATGATTCTTAACGTTTGAATAAGAAAATGAAATATTTTTTAAATGGAATGTGATATAATTTGATGATTATCGTTTGAAAATACAACAAATTATGTGGATTAGGATGCAATCTATTAAAATAACGAATAGACTGCTTTTTGAACTCACTCATGCCTTTGAACAGATTTTTAATTATCACTCACAGTTACTGATTACATGAACATTGATGTTAATTTTTAGTATCTACCTACCATCGTCAATCGCCATTCATTAAATGTTTCGGTAAGCAAATTTTGAGGGAACTCAATATGCTACAGAGGTGTGTGTATGATGGACTAATGTGAATATTTGCTCCTTAGTAACTATATTTTTGAGAAAGTGCACATAAAGAAAAAGAAAAAAAAAGATAGAGAATCAACTCTAGCCGCACCAATATTAACATAATTGATATCCGTGATAATCGGTTATATACATACATATAACAACGCGTATAAGTAATAATGACATAATATAATAGCACATAATATTATAGCATATATTGATGTTTCCTAATGATCTCTATATTGTTAAGACGACATTATTACATGGTTATTGAAATTAAATAATTATTAACGTTTAATTTAGCAGCGGCTGAGGACTCTGCAGTACATATAATATATTATATTACTAAATTACTTATTACCTTGCTTATAATTGTAATTGTTGATACGAAGTAAATTATCTATAATAAGGCAGTCCTACGAACCAAGTGCTAAAACATAGATACGTCATCATCAGCGATTGACTTATCTCTTACGATAATTATATTTCTTGTTTAGTTCGTAATTTAAACCCCCTCCGTCCGAGGATAAAAAAAAGTTTAAACAAATTGGTGGTTCGAAACGTTTTATTTCCGATTGTTGGTGGTATTAGTCAATAAATTAGATCGAATTAGGCTGTAATAAATTCTAACAACGAAACGTTGCCGATACTATTCAAATTTTAGTCAAATATGTTAAATAGTTATTATTTATTCTAGTCCTATTTGCTTAACTGTAATGTAATATATATGATCTAATTCCTGTGTCAAGTGTAACAATTAATTAAGTTCTAATAAAATCAGGTAAAACCTGCTCACTAATCAAGTCAACAACTATAATTTCCCTTTTCCATGTTCGAATTTACCGAATCGTCTCTGCATTCCAAAGCTTCTCACTTTTTTTATTTGGACCAGAGAGTTTAGAGGAGAAATAATAAGACATGAAAATATACTTGTAGAAAAACTCCATAAAAAAGTAATTTTATTCTATTTCATTCAACTAAATAGGGGATTACATTGTGATGATTACATGAACTGAAAAAAATATGAATAATTATAAATGAAAAACTTGTCCATCCTTATTTGTACTTGGTAGGCGTTAATCGTTTTTGTAGCTAACTATGGTCTCCATCTTGTGAATAGATGTTGAAAAAGTCCTGAGCTGAACCTCTTGGCTATTTGCTATGAACACTGGCTGCGTCTCGTCCCATTCTGTGGGAATATTGCAATCAGGAACCGTGTACGTCAGGATATCAAAAGAACAAAGACAGTCGAGTAGCGGCAGGAAGCTAACGGTGCCTGTGATCTGACGTATAACTTCTCTAATCTCTTTTTGGATCGTCTTCACGTCTTTTGTGCCAACCGCGGACAGATTGGCGTTCTTGTTATCGGAAGCTGTACCGTTAGGCGTAGCCCCTTCGTAATCAACTTTGAAATCCCATTTTTCTAGAACCTCCTTAGTGCTAACGTTGGTGATGACTAACGTTAGCTTTTGTACTTTCTTCTGGAGTAACCATTCCTGTATCTGACCCAGTACAGTGTTCAGAAAAGACTTGATTTTATCGTCCGTAGAAACTAGGATCGACAGCCCAAAGTGTTCAGCAGGCTCGAATGTCTCCGGTGGGTATATACCGCGCTGGTAAAGTATACTGTTGATGCCATAGTCTGTAATAAACAACGGTGTTTACAGAGTCTAGACACGGTCTAACTAAGTATATTCGAGGGTATAAACTCACGCAAATACTCCGCAACAAGTTCCGCCGAACCTTTCAAGGTTATACACTTAGATTTTTGTTGGGTTTCTGACATTACAATTGTCGTCTTTGTGTCTCGGCTGATAGCAGTTCTCGAATAAATCAACGAAACAACGCTTTTTTAGGTTATGTCAAACCGCCGGTAGCTGATTTAAAATCCGCCAATCAGCGCTTCGGAAAAGGATCACGTGTTCAGCTGGTAGAATGCGAGTTTTCATCGCAATCGTACGAAAAAAAAAGCGTCGCCGAAAATTCAACCAATCAGATTGAAGATCTAGACGGAATTTTTCATATTCTTTCCGCTCCTCACATCTGATTGGTCGATCTATGCCGAATCTGAAGACAGAATCCATCGTGACGTCATTAACTAATTGGGTTCAGCTTTGCGCTTTCATTTGTTTCGCATATCGATCGTAAATGAGGTGGGGAAGCCCCCTGCTGCCCCCTGGAATATACTTTCGCGGTCGCCAAATGGATTGTAGACTCGATGAAACCACTGAACTCTATATACTAACTGGAAGGCGCATCGGGCGATTGACGTGGGACAAATTGAAGGCTGCCATCTTGAGTTGGATTTTAAGGCGACCAATCAGAGGTGGCGTAATCCGATAGAAATAAATAAGTAGTCATTCTAATTGACATTTATTTCACTATTATTTACTCCATCTTTCTTCTTCTGTTATATCCTTGATGGCCTCGTCCCTATTTACTCCATCCAAATAGCAAATATTATATTATCCAAAGTTTTGAGGTTAAGTGTGTGGTAAATTCAAAATTATCCGTCTGCTAATGCTCGCCTCTGATTGGCTCTCCGAAAATCCAACTCAAGATGGCAGCTTCCCAGGTGGTCCCATAGCCTGCTATGCTTTACGTATCTGGATGCGCCTTCCAGTTAGTATTTTAGAGTTCAGTGGATGAAACGAGATAGTGAGCCGGGAGTTATCTAGTTAGACACAAAGCGGATGTATTCATGGAGACTCACATTGAGGGGACCGCGTGGTGGCGCGAGAATCGTCCAGTGTTGCCAGATGAGGTTATTTCTCCCTAGATTTAGGGTTTTTTTCGACTCGTCAGGGAGCATCTAGGGATAAAAATGATTTGGGGTATTTTCTATGGGTTTCCAGAAATCAGCTGTCAAAATCGCTGTTAATCAGCAGAAAATTAATGTTTTAAGAATATATTTCGTAATCGAATCGCGTGGTCTAGATTAGCTCCAGGGGGTCTAGGGTATTTCTAGGGAGAAACGAAATCCGTCTAGGGATACGACGCATGGGACCATCCGGCAACACTGGCAGGAGACCCGTAGCTGAGTTCAAGGCGCCTTGCACTAAATCCACCTTCGCACGCGTCCATCATGGCCTCCACGGACGATCCAACAATTTCCGCGCTCGTTTACGATTATTTACTGAAGAAAGACACATCTCTGGCGAATGTTTTCAAGAAGAAAACAAGTGCGGTAAGTCTATAAAAATGAATATCATACCGTTGTTTGAAGTCCGATCGTATTTTATGGAGCATTACTTCGAACTACCGTGTCGTCGGCCGCGGCAGCCGCACCACGTGGATAATTCTGATACTGGAATAGCTTAATTCAGCGTGATATTCAAGCACGGAAAATATTGCTTACAGCAATACTCAAATCGATTCGTTTATTTTTTTTATATTATTTCGTCCCGAAACCCATCTCCAACTAGTCTTTTTATATACATTTTCAACAATCTCGAGTATAAGATTTCTAACCTCGCGTGTGACGATTCTGAAAAAAAATTCGAAATTGAAGGTGAATTTTATTTACTTTGCTGTAACGTAATAAACACTGAATTTCTGAGAACGAACTCTGACAATGATCCCAGTTTCTCACTGTACTCACAAACATCAGAAGCACAATCGATGCTATCGACTTTGAATTTGAAAAATCACAGAAAAAAAAGAATATCGAATCATTTCTTTGAGAGAAAAATATGCCACAAGAATGTGAAAAACCGTTTTGTTTTTCATTTATTCTAGCCTGAACTAGCAAAAGGATCTCCGACAATTTTGCAAGTGATTCAACACTTCCAAAAAAGTTCACCTAAGAAAGTTAACGTAAAGTCACAGAAAAAAGACAGCAGTTCAGACTCGAGTTCAGACAGCGAAGATGATGCGCCTGTCAAGAAAGCTCCGGTATTAAATGGCAAAGCTCCGGCACAGAAGCCGCTAGCCAAAAAGAAGGAAAGTTCCTCCGAAGATTCTTCGAGCGAGGATGAAAAACCGGCCGTCAAAACTCCGGCTAAGGCACAAGCCGCCAAGGTGGCACCTGCCAAGGCTAAGGAATCCAGCTCAGACGACAGTTCCGAGGAGGAAGCTCCGAAGGCAAAACAAATCGTCGTCAAACCAGCTGCCAAACCTGCCAAGAAAGAATCTTCTAGCGATGACTCAGACTCTGACGATGACGATGCAAAGACAAAAACACCTGCCAAAGCTGCACCTGCTAAAACCGCCGCCAAACCAGCTGCAAAGAAGGAATCCTCCAGCGACAGCGATGACAGTGACGACGAACCGGCTACAAAAGCACCCGCCAAACCGGCTGTCAAACCAGCACAGAAAAAAGAATCAAGCGACGATTCGGATGATTCGTCTGACGATGATAAACCGGCGGTGAAAGCACCAGTCAAAGTCACACCGGCTAAGGCGGTTCCTGTCAAGGCCGCAGCAAAGACAGAAGAATCTTCGGACGACTCTTCCGAAGACGACGAACCCGCGAAACCAGCGGTCAAACCAGCAGCTAAAGCTAAGTCAAGCAGCGAGGACTCAGACTCATCTGAAGAAGAGAAGCCAGCAGCTAAGCCAACTCCTACAGCTGTGAAGACTAAGGCAGCGAAGGAGTCGTCTAGCGATGATAGCAGCGACGATGAGCCGCCAAAAAAGAAGGCGGGCACGACGCCGGCTAAGCCAGCAGCAAAGAAAGAATCTTCTAGCGATGATTCTGACGATTCAGAAGATGAGAAACCGGCCCCGAAAGCAGCAGCTAAACCTTCACCGGTTAAAGCCGTAGCTAAACCAGCAGCAAAGAAGGAATCTTCTAGCGACGATTCTGACGATTCTTCCGAAGACGAGAAGCCAGCTGCGAAAGCAACCCCTGCCAAAGCTGCCGCTGAGGAATCGAGTTCGGATGACGATAGCGACGAAGAGGAAGCACCCAAGTCCAAGACTCCAACAGCTAAACCAGAAAAGAGAAAACACGAAAATGATGATGACGAGGAGGAGGAAGAAGACGAAGACGCACAGCCTGTTGTAAAGAAGCAAAAAGATAATTACAGCAATTTCGTCAAGGCTGGGAACGGCCAAAATGGAGAAAAGGTAAAAATACCTTGATTTATATCTCCTTTTTTTGTTACCATTTTCATTTATTTTTATGGTGAATATTTAACTAATATTTAATATCGTGCTTCAATTTTTTTAACGATAGAAAAATACGCCATTCAGACGTGTTAAGGACGACGAGATCGAGGTGGATCCAAGATTGGGCAGTAATGCATTTGAAGCTAAGGTAAATGCTCGGAAACAATTGAGTAACAGAACAAATGAGAAACACAAGGTCATTTACCATTTCATGAAAGTTTTCTGAACCGCACGACTACAAACGACAGAAAAATCAATGTAATCAGAAAAAAAACGGGCAAAATTTGATCTTCTCTCATGACCAGCTTCCTCACTTGCAGTCCTCGAATACTTGCACTCATGTTTCCGTGCATCGCCCACATAAAGCTTTTCAGGTGCCGATACAACACTGCTTGTATAAAATCTCAAGCATCGACGCGGTGATTAGTATCTAAACTTTCACAATGGCTGACCTTGTGTTTCTATTTTGTTCTAGGAGAGCGAAGACGGGGAAAAAGGTGCTTCGAAAAACGGTAGCTTCAGGGGCGGAAGGGGAGGTTTAGGCTTTCGCGGGGGCAGAGGCGGCGATCGAGGAGGTCGCGGAGGTTTCAGGGGGGGTAAAGACGGCGATCGAGGTGGTTTCAGAGGTGGTCGAGGGGGCAGAGGTAGCTGGGGTGATCGTGGGGGTGGTAGAGGAAGAGGCGGTTTTGGGGATCGCGGAGGACGAGGCGGTTTCGGCGATCGTGGGGGACGGGGTGGTTTTGGTGACCGTGGGGGCAGAGGTCGAGGGGATGGTTTTAGAAAATCTTGGGGCGGAGACGAAGGTGGTAGAGGCGGGGGTTTCAGGGGTGGTAGAGGCGGTAGTTTCGAAAAAAGAAGTTCGATCGGTGATGCGCCGTCACAAAACAAGAAAATTACTTTCGACGATTGATTATAGGGGTTTATAAAGGTGAGATTTCTTCACGAAGAATCATTTACTTCATCTTCTCTCGATCCATTTGCTCATGAAAAATATTTTACTTTATTTTAACAGAGAGGTTCGCGTGGTTCCTGGGGAGAAAGAGCAAATCTGGACCTTAAACACACAAGAGGGAAATCCTTCCGTCATGAAAAGACTAAGAAAAAACGTGGCAGTTATCGTGGCGGTCAAATAGACATGGGAGTTAATTCAATCAAGTTTACTGACTATTGACGGAGAGAATTTTCTGTTTTGAAAATAATCTGATGAACAAAATATACACGAAAAACCCCCCCCCCCCCCCCCCCCCGAAGAAAGTTTATTTTTATTACATTCAATAGTTATTTAAATTATTGCCTTCGTTATGAATATTTTTTTTCCACTCTCATCAGATGCTCCGACGCGTCTATTTCAGCAATGTATTACATCCATGCATACAACTCTACTTAAGTCATGTTAAAATAGCTTTTGGAAGCTAAAATTGATATTTTTAATAATAATTTTATCCAATCTGATGCAGCGTTGTTATTATTAGATCGGGATAAATTGGGAAGATAAATTCCTACCATTGCTTAGGAATGATTATTCATACATCTATAATCAAACAGTCGGTGTTCATAGATTGAAGAAAATAAAAAATCAACTTTGATCGTTTAGCCATAGATCTAAGAGACGAATACTTTCCACGTTGCCTCGCAACTTTTGTGTATTTCAATGCTTTTCAAATAGGTAATAATGTGATGAATCTTTTATCAGAAGCTATGTGACAAAAAAAAAACCGTTCACTGAATTTATTATTACCTCGTTTCTTATATGTATAGAAATAAAATAAATAAATAAAAAGTAAGGATGACATAATATGGGATTAATTGATACATTCAAACAATCATTCTCCGAATTTTGTTGATATTTTTTAGTTTTAGCCATATCATATTGATGTTGAAATATAAATAATAATTAAAAAGAAAATTGATTTACATAAACTTATGGACATTTGTATATTATAAACGTAAACGTGTGTATACAGTATCAATTTTCGTAAGACTTATTTGAATTTTATGAGATCAAATGATCCATTGATAATAAATACTTGATACTTGACGATTTTTCAGCATTTTCATTCTCACTACCTGTTTCTACCATTATTTATATCTTATGTTCGCAAGAATATAAATTCGAATACTATTGCTTTAAGAAGTGCCTTTCAGCACTGCAAAAAAGTCCCGTTTCGAAAATCAAAGTTTCCAAGCAGGTGTTATAAAAAAAAAAAATTTAATTTTTTTTCAGCACCATATAGAATGCGGAAAACGAGCGTAGATACGCGATTCGATTGTAATCGTGAAAGAATACTGGAGTCATTTTTTCTGATTGAGGAGAAAAAAACAACTTTCGAAGTAGGATAGGGCCCACATTTCTCCCTCCTTTCCTCTCCATTTCCCACCACTAGCTCTTCCAGCAAAGAGCAGTTACTTACGATTCTACAGTCAACCTCTGGACATCCACCTGTGAAGGCAGGTACTCGACCTCAAGAAACCCAGTGTATAGTGACATGAGTTGTGTTTAAAGGTTCAATTTAGTTTTAATAAACAGTAGTTAGATATTATTTATTCTATAAACCAATATTGTAAAAAAATGGTGCCTAAAATAGCCTCGTTAATGGTGAGTATAATTATTTTAATAAGTAAAAGATTTTCATTCTTCTGTTTATACAAAAAAAAAACGACTTGATCATATTTCAGATCTTCTTTGGTCACGATTTATGAATCTTTTTATGAATATCAATCAACTTACTTCTCATTACCTTCAAACCAGTGATGGAAGTAATATTGTAAAAGCGAGTCAACGGGCGCTACTAATTACTTCTCAGAACCCTTATTATTCAACCGTTACACAGAAGAGAACCAATGTTACGATTGTATGTCGCAGTTATTTAGAATTCAATTGATTGATGTTTAGGTAAACAAAATGATAACCAGTCAGCTTTAAAGTTCTAAAAACGTTTTGCAATTTATTTGTAATAATTGAAAATATAATTGGCGTGAATATAAATCAAACTTGAAGGTGAAATTCAAAATCTGTTAAAAATATTCACCTTGGAAATAAACTGGTTGCATTTAGTCTTCGAAAATTAACAGAAAGATATCAAGTCAACAAAGAAATGGATAATTTGAATCGAACTGCTAAGTGCTGTACCTGAAGTAAGCGGCAAGTCGTATTTACAAATGAGCAGCTGACAATGAATGCTAGTTAGAGTTAAAAATTTCTTCATTTTCGTATGATTATAAAATTATTTCTTTTTATTCACAAATTCAGGACACAGCAATTTAGATATTATCTATACTTTTTGTACTCAAACATCGGAACACAGTTAATCTATGGACAAAATTCTGTTCCCAAAACATTATTTGTACCGTTATGAGCCTACGTCAGGCATGGGACCCACCGTGTGTCACGATTAAAAAAATAAAAAAAATTAGCTGAGCATCGTACAGCTGCAAGTGCTAGAAACTGTGCAGCGTCAATTTGAATAAGGAGTAGTGTCCTGACAGAAAACTACTTTCGCAATTTCCGTTTTTCTCGTTTATAGGTAACATGTCTTTGGCCCCGGTAGCGAATTTTCAGTAGTTCGCTTGTACGTAATTTTTGTCATACCCAATCAGGTTTCATCTAGCCAGAACTAGGATTGGTTGTGATGAAAAAATTGGCTAAAACGACCATAGGACATTGATATGCCGAGGAATAATCGAGCTTGTAATTCACCGTCTCGTTTCCCAGATCATCGCAAGTTCAAGCCATTCTCACGGGCATCGTCTGGTCGTGATCTTCAAGGGAACCTTGATGTCCGTTAGGCAAGATATTCTCATTGGTGCGCGAGTATCACACGCCAATTAGATGTCTACATTGTTCAAGGCTTCGGTAATGCTGAAGTCCTGTCAACAACCCGCAATGAATGGGATAATGTAATGAAACGGTCAAAGGACTCGATGTAAGAGCAAAGCCGTTTTCGCGTTATCTCATTGGTAGCATTTCATGACGAAATTCATCATCAATATTTAGCCACATCAGAACCTTGTACACCTAGAAAACTTTATACCACAGCATTTGAATTTCAGTCTGTTCAAGGCAATGGACGAATTTTTTTCAAGCATCGTGTGTTAAGATGAATGAGCTATTAATATTATTGATTGAAAAATGATTGATCGTTACCGAAAAAAATCTGAAGTATATGATGAGCGAACGCACACAGGCAAGAATGACTCCTCGAGCTATAATTGCCGTTCGTCATCGAGAGGGTCAACGACCATTTGCAAGACGAGTATATTTCGAATCGTACGTAACCAGATATTGGATATACATAGTCCCGTCTTGTAGTTTTTTCTCAAGAAGTAATTACATGTATGCTACATAATATGAGAGTTCTTCCAACTGGTTCGACGTCCCGTCACGTCTTGGCAACAGTTGAAATTAATCATCTAGTGAAATTACGTGTATGACCGGAAGCCGACTGACCTTGAAAGCGTGAAATCTCATACACGTTCTATCGTACCTATTATAGAGACATCTAATCGCGAAAATGCAATTCCGGCGTGTTCTCAATACTAGCAGAAAGTCGTGTCTTATTATACCGGAAAATTACACAATTGCAATTTACATGCGGACAATGAAGAAGAAGGTCACCCCTCTGATTTTTACTCTGCATATATATATTCGTGATCCATTTTTTTCCCAAGTATAGATAATGGTTACCTGCAAACGTATTGAATACTCGTAACTAGGTGGAGGTACAAGTGCGAGATGGAGCCGGGTTTAGACCGCTTTCACTGGCCAATTTAGCGCCGTGGTCGTCTTCACTTGTGGCCAAACGCGTTAAAACATTCCGAGCAACGATAACGGAAGTTATGTGGCTCGCAACCCAGAAACCCCGAACACGTATTGTACAGCATCACGATGCTGAATATCGATTAACATTCATTACGTGGCCATGGCAATATTATAAATCTTACTATGCGTCTTTTTGTCACCGTCTGTCCGTCCAGTGACACCGAATCATAAAATTTCCGAAGCAATTAGTCGATCGTCGAGTGAAAATCTCTTATGCATAATGCACACACGCGTAATTATTCATAGCCATTCAAGTAACCCGCCGGGTTGCATAAAAATGAGCAGGAATGTACGAATAAATGGAAATTCGTACTTGCCATTGACCTTCCAAGAACTCTACAGCTGAGGATCGAGACACTCCAGCTTATTTATTACCTCTGACACACTTCACGAGTCGTTTCGCGATTTATATTCACATAAGCATGAAACGCATGAATATTCAACAAGCAGTTCGTGAAATTGTGATCCAAATTATTTCGTCCTAGTATCACAATCAGCCTGTAAATTTGACATGAATGCATTCTAGTACAAAACGTCTGATGATCCGAGTCGTGCTAAAACCTCGCGAATTACAGAAAATTTCAATGATTCTGAAAAGTAGCTAAACATCAGTCTGCAGTTGAACAAATTATGACTAGATTGCATGAACAACTTGTGATCCACAATAATCATCAGTATCAGAAACGGTAATCTTTTGACGTTCAGGAAGTTACCGATTATAGAGTTATTGACCGCTAATAGTTCGTTCCGCGAATGAAAGGAAAAATCTAGTAAAAATATGTACTCCGTAACATTGGTATTTATCTCTGGTCAACTGAAGAAACCACAAAATTTCCATTATGTTCCGTTGATCATCTAACATTTGACGCTTACTCAAATTCGTTCCTGAAAGCGTTATTCGTTCACAGATGCTTAGGTACCTCGGACTGATCTTTGTCCTCGTCTTGATCTCCCGCGTTTCTGGCAGAAAATGCGAGGGTGGCGGCTTGGGGCTGAAATACGTATGGGGTGATGCTCTCACGGATTCTACCGACTGTATAGGACCCAACAACATGCAGTATCCTTCGTAAGTACTCGCATTATCTCGTAAAATCGGATGCCACGAAGTACCAAAATGGCTATTGAGCTACGAGCGTAAATCTCTTTCCAGAGCAGCGATATCCCGTAGCTTCAAGGGCCTCTGGGCCGGAAGTAGCCGTTCAGGTCGTGCGTATCAACCGCAAACCATTGATCCTGAAGTGACCCGAAAAGCGTTGCTCAACCAATACAAAGCGGTCCACGGAGATTATTCGATCGGGGCTACAAATTCTCGTCACGGTAAGTCTGCTGATTAACCGTTTCAGGTGAAAAACGGATTTATTTGTTCTCAATACAGTTGCCAGAATTTCTCTGCGATATTTTTTAACGCTGCTTTCGCTGTAACCCCAAACGTTACATCGCTCGAACAAAGTTGTTGGTATAAAGAACGCGTTATTTTCATATCATTTGATTAGTCACATAATCAACATGTGCGAATGTGTGCTCCGCAGTCCAATGTGGGTTAGCGGTTTCCCACAATTATTCGTAATGTCCGGCCTCAACTACGAAGACTGCGTCCCTGCGAGTGGTTAACTGCACGTTATATAGCTGCAGATGTACAAGTATCGTAAAAGTGTTTGCAATTTTGCAGGAACGTTGCCTCCAGTAACTTCGTTTATTGTTTCATGATCCCCGTCTCTGCCAATGCGTCGAACTAAGAAATCTTTTACGATTTCTCTACCTTTGGGGACGATTAGACTTTTTTCCTCTATGCTTGCGAAGCTTACATTATAGTATCGAGAGAGCTTCTTCAAGTAGAACAATTCCATCCGGCTTGAAATTCACAGAGTGAATGGAAGGGCAAAATGCGGCATAGCAAGCCGACGCGTTTTTACTGACAATCGGAATAAAAGTGTTTTTTCTTCCGCTGATAGTCCGAATACTATGAATCAGTATAATAATCGTATAATGTAACGGAGCAAAATTAGTGTTGGTTTACTCTTTTCTAGGCAGTGTATACTTTACACTTTTACAGCGTAGCGAAGAGGTGCGAAGGCATTGGGCAATGAATAACGAAACAAGAGTGAAGCAAGTTGTATAGTGCATGATATAGTATCACTTCGCTCCAAACCACAACCTTGAATTATGCAGCTGTCCTTATGACACAGAAACCCTGTTTGGCACTTATGAACCCCTTATTCGATGATTTTCATACTTTTGACTCACCACTTTTCTGTATGCAACCAATCAAGGACAGTTGATCCGTAAATTTTTCTTGGCAATTCTTTACTCATCGCTGTAACAGATTCTCGAGGTATTCTCGCTGTAATCGATTCTGATTCTCTTTTCTTCACCCTAATTACAGAAAGCATACGATTTCACGCGCATAATCTTTCCACTGGAACCAAACCACGTTTTCTGTAACTTTTTTTTTAAATCTCATAACGAGTATAAAGAACGTAGATTTGTGTTTAAAAATAGCTATATATACCACGTATAAAATAACGTGCATAATCCACGTCGTTATCCAACCAACCAATACAGTTACGAATTCACCCATCACCCCGGTCACCACGATGTAAGTACATATTCGTAACGGGACAAACTTCCCACGACGCTTCCAATGCCAAGTGTTTGCCTTCCAACGGAATCGTAGCTGTAGGCTACAGTTTCCGAAAAGACCGAAGAGCATTAATCGTTCGGTGTACGCTTAAAAGCCGATTGTACCGTATATCAACCCACAAAGAGTCCGTCGATATTTATCACAGACACAATGAGCAGTGATTTCATGTGTTCTTTTTTCTTTCAAATCACCTGTTATTTTCATAGGAAACTTGAAAGTTGCATTCATTTTCAGGTCGCGCCTTCTCGCCACGAGAAACTTGCGGGTCACCGGCAAGGCTGTGCAAAACGAGATACAACACTACTGCCCCGATGTACGGGGTCAGCTTGACCAGCGGTCAACCGGTCACGATAGTTCAAAAGTTTCCAGATCTCTTGCAGCAGGTCGTCTTTGAAGTTTGCGAGTAAGTATAAGATTTCCTATGTCCGCGACCTAGATCTCAATATTTCGCGAGTGCCAAAAGATTTTTAAATCAAATACACAAACATTGGCTTTCTCATTTCAAAATTCCAATTCACTCCATGAGTCACCACAAGTTTGGACAAAATTTAGTGCAGTGGGACAACCGCTCAACTCAGCCTCGCAGTGTCACCTTTTTTACTGAATTCCTTTCGTCCGGCAAGACTGGTCATCTTCAATCGTCTAATCGCTTGCCCCAAGGGCCAGAAAAACATATTCCACAGAAATTCTACCGTGCTTCGTGAGTGACAAAAAAAAAACTGACCGCAACCGGTCAATCGCTATTCTCTAGGTCATCGGTTTACGGATCTTAGTATGACGGACGACAGTGGGAGGTCCAAGACAGTCCACAAATTATTATGGCCATTCTAACCATCTTTTGACCTGGAAATAGCTTCGGGTTGGGGCGAGGAGAACGTCAGGGCGCAGCCTCCGCTGAAAGGGAACAAACAAAAAGAAAAGAAAAATGTGGGAAAAAATGTTCGGGGATTGATCATTGGTTCGTCTCTTTCATTTCACAGATCAAAGGAATGCGACATGGTTCATGGGGAATGCACGCAGACCTACGTCCCGTACCTGTTCTTAGTGATACCTTTGGGACCGGTCACCCTTACCGGGCAGGATTACGTTTTGGTTGAGAGCGGATGTATCTGTAAGCCGAAGAACTCAGCGGCAGGTAGTGCTTCCGAAGCGCCAGCGATTCCCAACTTCTAAACTTTCCTAAACCAGTATATGAATAAAATAGGTATGCCTATAATATTCCTTGACCTCTGTCTCTGGCGGCGTGATAAACGATCAAGTGCGCTGCCATTGAAACACGGGAAAGTTTTGTTCGTGAAGCAAGTTTTATATTTCATACAAATACCCGAATGTAGATTACACGTATGCATTTGTCTACTTTACGTATAAAAGTATACAAGTACGGAGGTAAAATGTCAGCAAATAATGGAAATTAATATCAAGAAAAAGTCGTGTAAAAACTTAAAAAGTGAATCTAGCCCGGAACAACTTCGTAGAATCTGGTCTCGGAATTCGATCTGGTCAACCTGACCCGTCCACGTAGTACATAGGTATATCTCAGAGCCGGTTTCCTCACAGATAACATACATCCCGTATAATCATCTATATATTACTTACATTTACACGCGGACGCAAAAGAGCTATACCACATAATAAATATTCATACGTGGATTATGGTACTTAGAACCGACATCGTCTCTTCTCATAACTTACAACTCATTCTCATCGATAAACGCTGCCGTCCCATTCGACATGGTCGAAGATGCATTATACAAGTACACAGTACGTAATACCGTAGAATTTTCTGCCTCCAGAAGAGGAGTAAGAGATCTGCAGACTAGGTGCCGATTACGAAATTATTCCTGACCTAGAAACGGTCGCGTCGTTCAAGGTCTTCCGCGCGTTCCTACACAACACCGAGCATCAGCATTGAATCGTGCATACTGATTGGCGTAACGGTTAATCAACCCGCGGGTAAGCGTGGCGAAGAATAGCCAGTTGGTAATGCGGTTGTCCCGGTGTCCCGTAGCCAGCACCCTGGATATGAGTATGTAACATACATAGTTCTTGTCGTATTGAAAACCGGCCTATGTAGCACGGTGTTAAGGCATCAGGCCGGGATTGGCTGTGGGACGTGGGACGCAGCCACGGACAAACGAACGGATGGACGGTGACCGAATGGACCGTACCGTGAATTCCGATGAGTGGAGCGAGCGTACCGTTACTTCTTTGCGGGATTCACCTCGCTTCGTTCACTCTAAGCTCACTGCAAGCCAGTCCAAGTCAAAGAAACGATTATGTATAAGTCGGTATGTGAGCCGGTGCAAGACTAACAGCATACGTCACACCGTGAAGGAAAGAAATCTTACGCGTTCGTCAACTATTACCGCATTGCCGTGGATAACGAATGACTTCGAAATACGCCGTGGCAAGCGCTTGCGTTGTTAGTACTTGACCAAATTCTGTTTGTGATTTTGGAAACTTTATCATTCCAACGGAACATTCGTATTTCTTCGTATTCTTTTTCTCTTTGGTATTTATAGCTTCATGTTCAAACTTCGGAGTATACGCGGAGTTGGTGATTATTACCTATGAAGATTAATAATTATTATAGGTGTATCTATGGGAAAAAATTTAGGGCATAGAATTTGCTTTCGAAGACAGTCATTCATCATCGTCCGGAAAGCGAAATGGTTTCGTTGGTCTATATTTAGAGAGAACAAAAAATGATACTAATAATTTAATGAAGTATAATCATCTACAAAACTGTCACGCATATCATGATACATACTTTTCAACTCTTTTGTTTGAAACTCATTCATCTGTAATTATAGTTTATTATTACTGTAATTTTTTAGTACTTTTATTTATAATTTATTAAACTATGTATTGTAGAAAGTGTCGATCTCACTCTTTTCCCTCAACCTACAATTTACAGGCATTCTTCAACTCGCGGAGTATTTATGACATTGTTGAAGGTTTGATTAATTTTCGAAAATACTAGAATCATGAGGTTTTTTTTTCACAAAAACAAAGCTTATAGTGTGATGAGGCGTACATGCAGATCACTTTTCCATGAAGAGGCATTTTCTATATCAATGTAAGCACGTAGCTTGGGAAAATGTAGTAACGTCATAGTATTATATGTAATACATAGTATTAAGTAGAGAATAATGAGTAAGAGGATGTAGATGATTTAAAAACTAATTTACACCAACGGCTACCTTGCGGATGAAGTAGTTTGTACTCTTGTCACATTGATGAATGGTGTCTCGTCCTGCTAAGTTCTGCAATTGGAATAAGCTTCTTGTGCTCGTTGCGACTGATCGACTACAAAATCGAGGACACGCAGATGACTTTTTGAGAATATGATGTAAAAATAAATCATTCAAGTATTACGAACATGAAAACTATTTGAAGTTTTCAATATTTGATCAAAATCTCTTGCTATAGGTCACTTAATATAATTAACGCCGCGTCGCGAGTTGAGCAGTTTTGATATTCGATGAATACTGACTGAATTTTCATTCCAATCGTGTCACTGCTTTTCGATTATCGAAATAGTCTCAAATCAAATTCCCAAGTATCGAAGGATCATGTATTTACTTTGATGTGGACTTGCTCGAAGCCAAATCTCCCGATGCCTTCACATTCTCATCACAGTTTCCTATTCTTTCTTCAATACCAGCTTCGTCGAATGGAATGGACGCTTTCCATGCTCTGGCTAATGTTGAAGACGCCACCTTGTTCCACGATTCAGCAATCAAACAGCAGCAATGTTCCAGAATAAATTTCTTCATAAACTCTTTTATCCCAAATTCATTTTTCACCAAGTCAAATTCTTTCACAATTCTCTGTACAACTTTTTTTTCGTTTCAATTACACCCTGACCCATCGGCTGCATTAGTTCTGAGACGTTTGGGGGCAGGTATTTCACTCTGAAATGGGCATCTATCGCATTCAATACGTTTTCGGGTGGACGTGATGGAGTGTCATCCAGCAACAGTAAAACCTTTCCATGCCGACCCTCTGTGGCTTGTTGATCTTTTACCAATGGGATAAAATTGGTTCGATACGACGATGAGACATTAATTATTCTGCGCCGAATTTGATTTTTCATATCAATTCACCAATCAAGAAATACAGAGGGATCCATCCAGATGCTGGTTCGAGCTTTGTAAGTCACAGGCAAATCATCAACATGAAATGAGGTAAGCTGCTGTTTCCCTATTACCAGAACTGGAAGGCTGTGGGTGCCACTTGCATTGGCACAGAACATGACTGTAACACGACCATCGCCGGTTCGTCCTGGTGGTAAATGTTCTTCACGCGAGGTCAAGACTCTTTAATGACCTACAGTTGAGTCCTTCATCAACGTTGTAAATGTCAGCCGCATCGTAGTTATTAGATTCTCCTAGACTTCGTTTCTGGCTCAGCCAGATGAGCAATGCTTCTTCTAAATTCTTGTGTTTCGTAGTTTTTAGCGATTTTTTATCGAGGGAAGTATCGCCGCAAGATGCAGCGGCAGCTGCCTCAAAGTCATGCCTTCTTCTCTTCATGTTGTATATAGCATTTGACGAGACGCCATGTTCACTAGCGAGTTCCCTCACCGTTAAACCTTTCTCAAGTTTGTCAAGGATTGATATTCACTCTCTTGTACACAAGCTTTTTTTCTAGCTTGTGAACAGCCTGAACGACATGCGGGTGAGTTGCATGAACCTACTTCACAAATGGTAAGTCTGGATAAACTGACCAACTTTGCACGAAGTTTAAGTTAGTAACAAAGTTTATTTTCTGTTCGTTTACATAAATATTCACGAAATCAACTATCAATTACTTACAATGTTTAAATTCAGTCTGTATGAAAATAACTTATTCTACTTATTGTTAGAAAATAAGACACAGTGTGATGGCACTGAATCTTTAGGTAAAGGTACAAAATAGTTTGCGATTTCCAACACGAAACTAATTGGAAGAAATCTTGTCGAATTGGGAAATTCGGTTTGGTAAATGCCGTAAATCTAAGGAAAACGTGTTAATCGTCGTTACACCGTTTCCATCGATATTATACCAACAATCCTCAAGTCTTTAATAATACTCACAAAGAAAACAAATATTCTATTAAATCACAGACATGTAGAAACAAAAAAATAAATTAGGAACTGGACCAAACGGATTCATCTTCCGGCAAACAACCTTATCTAAAATATCAAATTAATACTATATCATAAACCCACTGGAAAGCGATAAGAACCCCTCCATCATTTCTATTGCTTCTATTCGGATTTAATTATGAAAAATATAGGCGGAAACATTTTGAAAGTTGAGCCACGGACTGGCAAGTGGGACAGCGTTTACGTTTTTTGAGTGCAGTGGTCAAACATTCCTTACAAAAAATATGACCACAACGTGTAGCTGTTGGTTCACGACTTGCAGACAATGACCCGAAGCAAATAGCGCACGAAATCATCTCCGGTGCCCCTTGCAATGAAGTATTCAAGCAAGGTAGAATATTGGCGTTAGGTTTACACGCCTTCTTTCGTTCCTTAGGAACTCCGAGACTCTCCTTCGGGGCAGGCAATTCGGGACTCTCTTCCAGCTCCAATGTTGGGGCAGGATTAGCTGTTCTGCAGTCATAAGGTATTCGGTAAATAACCACGAATAAATGTCCAAAGGATAGATTCAACATAATTCAAGGACAGTTTCGGTGCTTTTTTCTGTGTACAACGAAATACTTGCTACAAGAAAAAAAACTTGACCACTAGGATCCTGTTGCAAATTAACAAGTGCTTAGAAATGAATCATGATTGTTGATTTTATACGATTTTTCTGACAAGTAAATTCAAACTTACGGTAACGCAGCGTCATGACGCTTCAAACGAGTACGCCTGCGAGTGGGAACTGGAGAGTCTTGTGTCAAGTCGATAATTATTCCTGTCAGTGTTTTAGCTCGAGTTTCGTGCCTGTGATCCATTCTTGAAGACTTCAATTTATAATATCTGAAATAGGACACACTTAGGGACATCGGCGTACCTGTGGGAAAAAAAAAAAAAAATAGGACAAACTCATTATTAGCCGTAGTTTGCTAAAAACTCATAATTATTCATCTAAAACAATGGACGTACGAAAAATGAAATGTATTTGTCGAATTTTGATGATTTTGTGTTTACATACCACGTGGGCGCTTGTAGGTTAGAAACTGTTCATGTGCTTCACACACCGTTCGCTTATTATCCGGAAATGTTTGTTATGGTCTTGTGTGTCCGTTTTAGGGGTCGTGTTTTCGATTCTATCGTCGTAGTATGACAGAACAAAGAAGCTCGCTGCGAGCGAATGGGGCGATAACGTTCGGAATATAAGTACGTTAGAACTTTCGTTCGCTGGTCTTATTCGAAAGGACCAATCACTATCAAGCAGTCAACCAACGAGTTCAAACGCAGGACTCTGGTATGTAACGCAGACAAAGAATTTTGTGTGATAATTATACAAGGCGGACTTCAAATGGAATAAGATTTTCGATAAATTTTACTAGTTATCAATTTGATGAATATTATGAAGCATTGGATCTTCTAGCTAAAGATTCATCGACGCATAAGCACTGGCTTGATCAATAGTGCGCTCAGTGAAGTGGGAGTTCCGTGCGCATTCAACTTCTATGGGAATCAAGAATACTTTTTCTTATTTTTTTTTCGTTTATTGGATTTAGGCTCCATTAAAACTATAAACTACTTTCTGATCAGTCATGAAATAATTTTCTTTGTGTACATTCACACTGACACACACATATAGGGAAATATAATACGTATTTTATCGTGGGGAAAATTATTGAGGCGGACTTTGTAGAGAAAATTTATTAATTATGTAATTCAGGCACATACTATATAGTTCTAACTTCTAACGTTATTATGCATATGAATTTTAACAGTTATTTACGTATTAGATGTAGCGGCAGCGCAAAGTAACAACAAAAACTAATTCCTACATGTTAATTTGGGCGGAAAGATAGTTTATATGATTACACGTCAAGTTTTAATATTATTAAACCCGTCCGAAATGTTATATAATTAATATTAAAAATCTTATTTCTACATAATGTTAAACTTTCCTAAAACAGTAGACATGTTATAAATATACCTATATGAAAATCACTGTCGATTATATTTGGTCTCTATACCTAGAACAATATTCAACAATCAATTACTTCATGCTGTGTAATCGAATGATCAGTTTAACGTTAATCTGAAAATCTGGATTCCGTTCAAATTTTATCCTAGATGATCTCGAAGAATTTGTAATTTATATCACCAACGATTCAATCTGTTGTCGTTACACAGCAACAACACATCCCAACAATCCAATTGACATGATGAAGTTGAGCTTCAGATAAATAAATAATACTTCATCAATAAATATGTATACCTAAGTAATAGATTGATTATATCGAATTACACTGGAAAATTATATACAAATATTCATCGAATTACACTGGGAAATTATATACAAATATTCAAAAGGCGAATTGCCTAAATATGCACATTCTGAGCAATAAATATACGTCCAAGCTGCTTCAAACTGGGTCGATGCACCTTTTCCATCTGATTGTCAGACGGTTGACACTCCTTGATATCAACCAATTCGTCAGATTTCTTTCTATGTTCCGTCAGCTCGGTTTGATGACGAGCTTCCCCACTCGGTCTGCAGTTCTTTGTCAGTGGACTGATGCTAGTCTTCCGTGCCAATGATGATCGATGAGATGAGGCTTTGCAGGATGCTCGAACTGAGCCAGCTCTTCTTGAGGCGTCCAAGCTGGGAAAAATTGATTATGAAAACTAGACATCGAGTAACTGTAATGACAAAATGTGACCGTGATGATAGTAAAATATAATACCTTTGTATGTATTTGGCTGTTCTAGGAGAAATATAACCGTACACACAAATAAATATGCGTCATAGACTGGCAAGTGGGACAGTCTTGACGCTCAGCCAGTGCAGTAAATAAACATTCCTTGCAAAACACGTGTCCACATTGAGTGGTATAGGGGTCACGGCTCCTGGAGATCGATCCGAGGCAAATGGCGCAAATGAATATCTCCTGTTTGCCTGACGAGGTATCGATGCGGGGTAGACCAGCTTCATCTTCACACGCCTTCTTCCGATCCTTGGGAACCTGACCGCTCTCTTTTGGGGCAGAATCTGTGACTCTGAAACGAAACAATAAATCATTACCAGATCGACAAATCAGTTGTTGGATAAACAAAATATTCACTTGCAGTGTATCGATAAATTAATAAAGCCTTGAAATGAACTTACCGTATCGAAACAGGATACCGTTTCACACGGATAGGCTTGCGGGGAATACCTGGGTGGATTATTAGTACCGGAATGCTGGATCGAGGTCGGTAAACCAAACTGCTGCGGAGATTTTAATTGATTTGATTATTGTGACTATCATACATGTCGACTGAAAATATGGAATATATCTTCATGTAATTTGATTAAAATGTAGTGGTTTTGAAGCGGCAATAAGCAATGGCCTATCTATTATTCGCTCTATTGACAAATCAAAAGAAACTAACTTCTTCGGAGCAGCATTCTGCCTCACTCGAATAGGCTTTCGAGGGATTCCTCGGCGGTTCACTACCATTGGTATTCCGGAGCGGGGCAAGCGAGACGAACTGGAAGCCATCATCGGTCGGTTCATTCCAAGACTGAAATGAGTATAAAACATTGTCGAACCAGGGTCGATAATTCTGATGAAGATACGCTGTTCCCAGACATAAATAATCGTTGCTTGAGGTTTGCTAACTGCTCTCAAATCGCAATATCATATAATTGATGATTTTGCACTCACCTATCACACTCGAGCGCCCGTTCAGGTTAGGAAATTTTGATATGCTTCACACAGTTTGTTTATTATTCCAGAATGTTTGTTAGGGTCTTGTATGTCCGAGACTGCGAGACGTTTTTCAGAACGTGTTGGCAAATGTTGCTGAAGAGTTGAAGACAGACTATGTTTCCGATTGTCGTCGTAGTATGAGAGAATAAATAAGCTCGCTGTGCGCGGAAGAGGACAAGAGCTTCAAACAAACGAATCAATGTTTACAACCGGACTGAATCACTGAACAACTTTCGGGATAAATTTTAGCGGAAGAATATCAGTCGGGTAGAAGTTTGCCGTTGTTTACTGGTCCTATTCGAAACGACCAATCGCATACGAGCAGTGGAAGGACCAACGAGTTCAAGCGCAGCATTCTGGCACGTAACGTCGACAGAGCATCGTGAAATAATTATACCAGACGTCTGATAATGGAATAAGATTTTCGATAAATTTTACTTGTCATTTATTCGATCAACATTGTCAAGCTTTACATCTGTTTATAGCTAGATTCATGGGCACATAAGCACTGGCTTGATTAGTCGCCCGCTGTTTGCGAGTGGAGTGAGGGACGGGGGTTCCCTCAGACTTTTGAAATTTACGCATAACAGCAGAATAACAGTGATTTCATCGGTAACAGCCAATCAACTGAAAAAGATGACTGTTGCCATCGGCCCTTCCCGAAGGATAACAAATGAACTGCTAATGCTGAAAATCTTGCAAGAGAGAGACGGTAAACAGACACAAGACGTCACGGATTGGTATGAATATAACACATCATGGGAACCTGGAATAGACCGAATAGGCGTTGTTGGCAATATGATTATGTAGTAAATAGTAATACGTATTTGATCATAGGGGAATTAATAATTCAGACTTTATTGTGAATATCTTAAAATTATGTTATACATCAGACATTTAGTTCTAACTTATTCTATGAATTGCAGAGTTATTTTATTTATTAGACATAACGGTGTTACAGTTATGTGAATACAATGAAACTTAGGCCTACATGTCAATTTTTTTGAAAAATAAATATATGTTTATGCGTCAATGTTTAATATATTTTCTATAAATCGGTCCTGATCAATGTTGTAAAAGTAGGATGCAAATGTATACATATATGTTTAAAAACGAGAGTAGTGACTAATATAAGATTACACCTTAAAATATAGGTACCATACGTTACATCTAATCTCTTCGATGTTCTTACTCCAATGAACTTAATGTATAACAATATTTATTACTATATTAGTTTAGGCTATAGGATCAAAAACCAAATATTTTTGCGTCCATCGGTTACACGGTAATCTTAAAATTTAAATACAACTAAAATTGTATCCTGAAAAATATCGACCAGAGGCTGACGAATATGTATGACGGTTTAATCTGCCTGCAGAATACCTAGTGTGCGTACAGGTTCAACTTCGACAAAGATTTCCAGATCTTCCGAGTTTCACCTAAAGCCAGGCCTTACACGCTCTTGATTTTCTCTGATTATTAAATCGTTGAGCAAAATAAATTGAATGAATTCAAGATTGGAACAGAATCATAATATTTGATGAACGAAACCGATTTCGAAACACAAAACTATAATGTGACAAATACCTATATCCCTACCATATCTACATAAGCTTACGACGAATTATGAATAAATAATACTTTATTAATAAATATGTGTGTACCTAAGCAATAAATTATCAACTTGTACTATAGAAGATGACATACGAAAGCCGAATCATAGACTCGCCTTACACTTTGGGCAGTCAGTATAAATTCCGCGACTGAACAAACAAGTGATACAGTACACATGGCCACATGGCTTCAGAGAGAGTTTGGATTGGACTTTCATCTGAGCGTGACACAGCGCACACTCTTGAGTATCAACTGACTTGCCGGATTTGTTTTTAGGTTTAATCAGATTCTTTTCACCTTCTGGTATCGGAAATTCCTTTTTAACCGTTGCCTGAAAGCCTTTTGATTTTTCTGAAATCCCTCCACTCATCGCGAGCTTATCCAAATTCACCTCCCGATCCTGCGGGCCGGTTTTATATCTCCTACCATCACCCTTACTAAAAATCTTACCATCAGCTTCACGTTTCACGTTCGTTTTTGGAAAACAACAATAATTCCCCATATTTTCTGCGTCGAAGTCATGATGTGAAGATCGCGAACGACTCACAGCCTCTTCTGTCTTCATCGTCCTTTCGACCGCTGTGCGCTGAATTGATGAAGAGCACGAAGAGCTTCCACGCGGATCGCAGCTCTCCGAGATCGGATTGATTGCGGACTTTGTAGTCAACGTTGATCGAGATGGGCGGTAATCGTACTTGTATTTAGGCCCTTCAAAGAAAGAAAGACGTTATAATTTCGGGAGCAAGACAACATTTTGAACACCGCAGATTGTAGTTACTCAATGATTGCAATATTCTGGCAAGAATGGTGTGGATATGAAGTAATGATAGTCAAAAACAATTTTATACCTTCGAAGGGTTCGGCTTGCGGCTCAGGAAAAACAGCGTTGTCCAAGGCTCGAATGATCTGGATGCAGGGTCCTATCACTTGCATTGCTCCGCCGACAATTTGACCAAATTCTAGCTTCGGGCTGTGTTCTGCAGTCTGTTCGTCAGAAGCTTTCCGTGAAAACCAATTCGCAGGAGGGACTGGCAGAATTGGACCGAATGCAGACTGGATTCCGGTTCCGACGATGCTGCCGATTATACCAGTGAACAGACCAGCCATTTTTTTGTTGTTTTTGTTTGATTCGAACACTGCACGGTCGACGGTTATTTCGACACTTGATAATCAGTAGCTCTACGTAAAACGTGTTAATTATCTACTGCGCTGATAAAATGAGTCACACATCCGACTGTGTCCTCGGCGTACAGGGAACTGATGAATTCTTCTTGAAGTAGGGGGTGAAGTCCAATACTTAAGAGAACGTACGACTGCAAAAACTTGGAATCTCTCAACTGTTGATATTTACGATATCGATATCCTTTGTATTATAATCCTTGGATTAGGAATTCGATTGTATTCGTAGGTATAATATTGGTATTACACAGTCACCTTCAGCTGTACACGCGGACTGTATCATATAGGAATCAGGGTTGCTGCGAGATCAAAATCAAAATATGTTTACCTACTCAGTGCGAAGAAATCGTAAGAGTTGCAATTATTGTTATCAACATTCTCGTCCTTTTCACTTTTTCTACCAATATTAGAAGTAGCGATCAGAGTACCAGCTCGGCTTTGGAGAAACAGGATCTGAATTTGATCACAAGCTGCACCAGACATGCAAAATTCACCAGCGGTGATTCGATGGCTATCATCTAATTTGAGTCGTGATGATTCAACGTCTTTCTTGCTTAGATGCATTGATATTTGAAGATGAAATAATTATATTCACCAAAATTGTACGAGGAGGAAGTCAAGGATGAACCTGTAGTCGTACTGGAAAATGTACATTCCTCTGATTCGAAGGACCGAAGGAGAATATTGATTGAATCTATCTATTGAAAGTCTCAATTTTATTCGAGGGGTGAACCACTCTTGAAGTCCGTGAAGTCCCATAAAGTCTCATGAAGACCCGTGAAATCCTTGAAGCCCCATGAAGTTCCTGAATTCCCGTGAAGTCTTTGAAGTCTGGTGTAAGCCATTTTTCGGAGTGGTTCACCCCTCGATTTTATTGAATTTTTGGCAGTAAAACTTTGAGCAAATCTTTTGATCGAATCAGATTCCCCCAACGATATTTGATAAACAAGTGAACATGGATCGACCTAACATTTTCTTTGAACACACAACATTAAAGATTTGATTGATCTAATCACATAATCAAGCAGACGCTCTCACATTGTGTATCTATGTTAGCTCATCTTCGAAATGATTAATAAGAAAAAGTACAGAATAAATCTTATCACCTTGTTACTTTTTAGTTATAATTTTCCTACCTGTTACGATTTTGAGATTATAGATAAGAACAAGAATATTCAATACATAATACTTCAAAGGAAAGAAAAAACGCTGAAAAAGTGAAAACTGGAACAGTCTGTTTTGGCTTATAGGTAGTTGTGAATGAAATGGGGTAAAAATTGTTAGTCGCATTTTATGTTCACACAATATTCCTTTAATCGATAAACAAGTTATTCATACAGTATTCATATGAACGTTTCTTGGTTTTGTCTATGCGTTCACACGTCAAATTAATTTACAACTTATTTGATTATTTCACACTGTACGGTACGAACACTTTTCTCTTTATTTCCATTTTTGTTTTGTTTTGTTTTGTTCTGTTTTGTTTTGCAGTAAAAAAAATGCAACCTAAAGTATCAGCACACGTGCTTTCTGCTCTCAATGCCCGAATGGCTCGGAGACGATAAGAAGTAGATTATGCTCATGCGTATTTAGAGTTATATTGTTAAGATTATACAATTGAATAATTGTAATGATAATATTTGCAGTTGTTTGTCAAACGTTACACAAGAAAATACTCAATTGTTCATCAATAATTATTATATTGACGTAATATCAAAGAAGTTGGGCTTGCCAAATGAAACTTAGTCTGATAAAACTCACAAATAGCCGTTTAAAAAGTCAATGGATCATATATTTGCCAAGATTGACTGATTTGACTGAAACAATATGAAAAATACTGTAGATGTTTTGTGTTTACATGAACGACATCTTCTCTGATATTATTTCAAACTTATTTTGAATACAATCCCATCTCTCTAGTCACTTTGTTCAATACTGTGCCCTTTCTTCATTGATTTCAGAGCTTTTTCACGAAGTTTTCTTTCCAACTCTTCAGTGTTGCCCTCGCTCACGTCGGACTCCTCGGACTCTACAGTCTTCTTCTTCTTGTGCTTACGATGTTTCTTGTGCTTCTTGTGTTTCTTGTGCTTTTTGTCCTTCTTTTTCTTCTTTTCTTCAACTTCACTGTCCTGCTCACAAAAATGAGAAAAAAAGAACAATTCAATTTCAGTAATCTTTCGAATAAATTTTACAATCTAAAGATTGAACGGAAATATTCCCACCTCAGATTCGCTGGTGCTCGTCTTTGTTCTCTTCTTGCGTTTCTTCTTCACTTTTTCGTCGTCGCTACTGTCGTCGACTTTTTTCTTCTTCTTGCTTTCTCGTTCCCCAATTTCCTCGTCATCGGAACTCGAGTCTCTCTTGGTCTTCTTGGACTTGGACCTTCCCTCGTCGTCACTGGTCGATTCCTTCCTCGATTTTCTACTCTTGGATTTTGCATCCTCTGACGAGCTGTCTCTACGCTTTCTAGATTTTTTTGGTTCTTCGTCCGAACTCGAATCCTTTTTGAATTTCCTCGACTTCACCTTCTCCTCTTCTGTCTTTGCCGCTTTCTTAGACTTCAAATCCTCCTCTTCCGATGTCGAGTCTTTTCTGGACTTCTTGAGTTTCCTCAAATCCTCCTCGATCTCCCTCTTCGAACGCTTTCGCAATTCGATGTCGCCGCTAGTGTCACGTTTCCGGTTGTCTCTTCTGTCTTTATTCCGATCATCCAGTAGTTCTGTTTGATAGAAATTAGGGCATTTCATTAAAATTGTATATTTACATCTATTCGAATCATGTTTAGAAGGATCGATCAACTCACCAGGTCTCCCTGAGTCTTTGATTTTCTTCGATTTATCCACGTGTTTTTTATCTTCTTCAGACTCCGAACTGGAATCAACTTTACTTCTATCCGTTTTATCGTCGTCTGTTGATTCCTTTCGAGATTTTCGTGATTTCTCCACTACTACTCTCTTCTGTTTCTTCTTGACTGGAAAAAAAGTGTCGATAACAATGATAATCAATTCATTCATTTTCCAATTAAATTTAGAATTATTCATGATCATGCTCGCTCACTTTCACTCTCGCTGTTTTCAGAATCTGAAGATTCATCTCTTCTGTCTCTTTTTATCCTCTTGTTGACTTCGTCGGTTGTTTTTTTCTTCAATGACGTTAGGTCGATCAGTTTGTGACTCAGTTTTTTATCGTCCACCGGAATCTTGGCCAATTTAACGGGTCTCTCGTCTTTCTTCAATAGGAAAACATCGCTGGATGAAAGTGTGGTCTCTATGGACTTGGGCGACTCGTCCTTATTGTCTCTGCAATGATAAACTTCGTTATTACTACGCCACGTATTCGAAGATGTTCTTTCGGATAAAACTTTATTTTACCTAGATGGAGTTTGCTTCATTCTGGCTGCAGCGATGATATCTTCAGTTTTCTTGAACGGCGACGGAGTGCGGGATAAGCTCTTTGAGAACTGACAAAGAAAGTATTGTTCAGTATTATCATCACGAGCAAGTATGATTATCAGGGCTTAAGTAGAGAATATAAATTATAGATTACCCTGTGCCTGGTAACGGGAAGTATTATAGCCGAAGTCTTCTTTGGTGAGACACTGACTTCTGGTTTCTTAGGAACAATGGTATCAATCTTCTTGATTTCTTTCTCAATCCGAATTGGCACGATTTCTTCTTTACTGATCTTCTCCTTTTCTTTCATCTTCTTATTATCGTCTAAGACTTCTCGATCTTTGGCTTCTGGAGGCGGCTTAATCTCCGGCAATTTCCTGCATCAAACAATCGTGACATTCTTTTAAATCTGATCGAGATCAATCCCGTTTACATACACGACAAATTTGCTACTTCTCTCATTCATCCACAACCACAATCCCGCAAATTGTCCGAGACTCACCTCACGGCTTGTTCCTCATCGCTAGAGGAACTACTCTCAGTGCTCTGAGAGCTACTTGATTTAGATCGTCCGTTTCTTATTGATTTCTGAATGCCTCTATCATCCGGTCTCTTGGGTGGTTCGTCGACCAAAGGTTTCTTGTCCTTTGGTTTTTCCTTCAATATTTCCTTATCCGGGGATCTTTTCAACTCCTTAGATCTATCCAGCGAGGTCTTGGTGTCTTTAGATACGTCAGTCGACGTCTTACGATCCTTGTTGTCCTTCTCATCCCTGGATCTATCTCGCCTGCTAGATCTGTCACGAGATGTAGATCTATCGTACCTGTTAGATCTATCCCGACGATCAGGCGACCTCCTCCCCTCTCTCCTGTCTACGGATCTTCGTCTGTCGTGACGTTCGGATGACCTCCTCCTACGGTCCGGAGAAGCTCTCCATCTACGACGATCTCCTTGACTCGGCGAACGGCGACGATCGTACCTTGCCGGGCTACGTCGAGGCGGGGTCCTGGATGCAATTAATGAAAAATAATGTAAATTCAGCAAAGATGATTTCTCATAAATAGGAAAACCTTCGATTTCATTGAAATAATTGTACTTAATGGGTTGAACAGTGCAAAGAAAACATATATACTGTTTATGATAACAGAATATTTTGTTGTTGTCTTTTCTCTCTGCAAATTGTATCCCCTATAGATTAAGAATTAAGATTCTGCCTCAAATTGAGGCGAGAGAGTTTCTGTATTCGTTTACAGATCCAATAATAACTTATTTTCAGCGATTTTTCGTGGTTTTGAGTAATTTTAATCAACTTCAACAAGTTAGAATCCATTATACTGATTTTCTGTACGCAGTTGAAAGTTTTTCTCAGGTAACTTACGATTAAACAATTTTAGATATTTGAAGAGTAATTTTAAACATTTTGAAGGCAAATTAATAACAAATAAAACTTGTAACTTGAATGAAACTTCGTTGAATTGTTACAGAATCGAATTGAATTGATTTAAAGTAACTCAAAACCCCTTTTGGGTAATTTCGAACCAGTTAAAAAAATGTGAATCGATTTAGCAGGTTTTTAGCAATGTTAAGTAATTTGAGACAATCTTGAACTTGAGTTTTAAAGATATCAGGTATTTCCAAGAAACTTGAATCGATTCAATTGAATCAATATTCCTAGATTTTTCCAAGGATATGAAACACAGTTTATTTCATCGATTAAGTTACCTTCGCCGACTGGGAGCTCTCCGTACAGATGGTGGCCTCATGCCTCGACCACCGCCGCTGTATCGGTCTACCCTGTCCCTATCCCTATCACGGTCACGATCTCTCCTGCGATCTCGTTCCTTTTCGAACGACGACCTCCTGCATTGAAACAAAAACGATTAAAACCAAAGAATTTAACTTACTTACATTTCAATAAACCTATCGAGATATTAAAAAATCGCACCTTCTGTTTCTGTCTCTTGATCTATCTCTGTCCTTAGATCTGTCGTTTCTGGGCGATCCGCTCCTCCGTTTTTGTGTGCCTTTCCTTTCGCGACTAGAATCTGAATCACTGCCGCTGTCGTCTTTGTTGGTCTTCCTGTAGGATCTTTTGGCCTGGACTCCGTCTTTTTTCTTCCGAATTTCAAAATCGTTTTTATCCTTGGCTCCCTTCTCAATATCCGATCCGGAGCTGCTGCTCGAACTGGCATCCCGTTTTCTGCTATCGATATTATCTTTCCTTTTGTTCGGTGACTTTGATCGAGATTTTGAGGAGCCAGAATCGCTCGAATCGGAGCGTGACTTTCTCGACTTGCTGCGATCCACGCTCTTGGACCTCGACTTCTTCGAGGAACGAATGGGAGACTTTGATCGCGACTTTCTCGACTTTGATATCGGCGACTTTGACTTGGACCTCCTGGACTTTGATCGGTCCTGAGACCTCGATCTCGATCTACGATTCTTAGACTTTGATCTAGACCTCCTTGTTCGCGACTTAGACCGAGATCGCCGAGACTTCAACGCCGGCGATCGCGACCTCTTTGACTTCAAAACCGGCGATTTTGACCTCGACTTCTTCGATCTGGCGATCGGAGACTTTGACGGTGACTTTTTCACAAGTTTATCTGGAACTTCGGGAGACGGCGAACGATTTATCTTCTTCTTTCCGTCAGCGATGCTCATCAACTTTGCCTGCAGTCGTGATATCGCAACGGCTGCTTCTCTGAGGGAGAAAATAAATTTAATTGTCCAAAAATCCGAATGAGAGAAAATAAATTCATTTTAATCCATTTGGAAATGACCAACTTACGGCTTAGTTTTCACAGGCATCAGAGGAATCGCATTTTCGGGTTGCGGCGAGTCCTCTCTTTCGATTTTAATCTCCGTCATCTCCTTTCCGTTGTCCTTGGCCGACGTCTTTGCCGGCGATCTGGAGCCTGACCTCCTTTTGCGACTCGAACGATCACGATCTCTGTGTCGATCGCGAGACCTGCTCCGCTTGCTCCTGCGATGAAAACTTGTTCAGATTTATACAATGATTTCGATAATTTTTTTTAGTTGATAATCTCTTGGCTTTTGGTTCGATTTATGGTGATAAATCAAGATTATCCGATATCGTAACCAACCTGTCTCTGTCTCGATCTCTGCTGCGATCCCTTCTCCGTTCTTTAGAAGATCCGCGCTCCTTGTCTTCCTTCTTCACTTTCGCTTCGACGTCATCCTTCTCCTTCTCCTTTTCCTTCTCCTTTTCCGCGAGTGACGCTTGCAGCTTTTCTTGTTCTTCCTGTTGATTATGCGATTATTTAAAAAAATGTGAAAGACTTTCACAGATGAAAGCCGGAAAATTAGCGATTAGAGCAATTATTCTAGCTTGATGATTCTGATTCTACCGATAGAATGACTAGAAACCACAAATAAGATACGGAGCTTGTCAGACATTTTATAGTAGTCATTCAATTGATAAACAATAGACCGAGAAAGCCAAAGCCATCTTAGATTCGTGGTAATCAACAGCGAACAAAAAAATTGAATATTTGTAGCGATCTTTTGTTCCGATAATTTGATGTAAGGAATAATTACCAGGCGTTTTTTGATCTGGTCTTTCTTTTGTTGTAGGAAAGCTTCCGGAATACCAGTCACGCTTTCTTGCGCAGATACCAACAAGTCCCAAAGTTCGCCCATAAAAGATCGAGCGTTTCTGCCGTTGAGAAAACCTGTGAGATTGATCTGCATTTTTCGAGGATCGGGAAACTGTAAAATAGATTTTTAAATATGTTAACCGACGGCGATATAAACCGCAATTTTCTTCTGTTACCTAATAAATAAAACGAAACAAAAATTTTAGCCCTTGGCACATGATCATCGGGCGGATGTTAAGTAACTGAATTTAATCAATGATTAATGGTCCTAAATCGGAATAGCGCAATGAATAATCCAATATTATAACCGTAATTAATAATAAACAGAAATTCAACGATACACAGAAGTGCTTTTCCCCCTCGAAAAAGCAGAATTGCTTGTGAGAACCCTAAGTCCGTCTTACCACCGTCGTAGCTGACTAGGATCCGGCGCTGTTCTCAGATCGTAGATCGCTAAATGAGAAGACTAACATGATTAAACACACTGTACATGGGTGACCAGAAACACACCTAAATTTGGGGGGGGGAAAAAACAGAAATAATCATTCGTAAGCTAGAATGTAAAAAATATTGATTAAACACAACAATCCAAGAAGAAATCTGCTGAAATTTGAAGTCATAGAATATGAAATAGGAATATCATCAATAAACCAACCTGTCATATTGACTAAGATTGTCACAACATGTGCGAATATGATGGTTGTCTCTACCAATTCCAATCGAAGCTTTCATAACTTCACTTCCACCCTGATCCGTGTCGACGGTCAAGACTGAGAGTTCAGGCGATAAACGTTCGGCTGGAGATAGTCGCGTTTCCCACGTTGCCAAGCTGCTCCTGCGGTCACAGAGTCCAGTTCATAGACACAGCAAAAATCCCGATGTCGGTGAAAGCCTCGTTAGGCTTTTCTCGATGAACTGCCTCGGGAGAGGCGACGGCTGCAAGGGCGTCGAAGATCTCCGGATGCGACGGACAGCCTTGTGCAAGGCCTTCTTTGAAGTCGGAGGAGATAAAGTTGTGCAAAGATGCGGGCGAGGTGGTCATGAGAGAAGTTGCTGATTCTCGCTGATTCAGGAGCAACCGAAGAATCCCGCGGTGCGAAGGTGAATCCGGGCGCGGAGATAGCGCAGCTATGGCTGACGGCTGATAGAAAGGCGGCCAATCGGATGCAGAGAGGAACGAACACATCCGAATGCCATTGGGACAAAAAGGTTGAGCCCCAGCAACGGTTTCTACTTATGATAACGGGGAATTCAAAGAGAGGTGATAAAACTTTTGTGATAGATAAACTTTGCCGCAACAATTGTTTTTTGTTTATGTTTTTCAAAGTACGTTTTTTTTCAAGCTCTGATTCATTCAACGAAATAACGGTAAAAAAAAAACGATACATACTTTGAAATTCAATTTGTGAAATCGTTATTTTATAATAATGTAACATGCGCATGAAACGATCTCATTGTTGGTCTAAAATAGATAATTTTTAATGATCATCAACGTAACTTCCGATCAGTTAGTGTAAGCCGGTAAACAGTATTCCAGATAACAGACTATGATTGCGTCGAAACAGTCTCAGTTTCAACGGAGAATTGCGTTCTTTGAACAAGATGAAAAAATATCAACGAATCCAGAATATTTTATACTGTTGTCGTACAATGGAGTGTTTTTTTTTCTCTTTTATAGACAGAGACACAAAGTGCGAAGTAATATTCTTAGAATATTAATAAATACTTTGTACACAATGTTAACGAGGAACTTGCGAAGCATATTGTTTAAAGTGCCTGTGCGCCTTCGATAAAACGATTGACGTATCCAAAGTAGGTAAATTAATTGATGAATGTTCTATGCTGAGGGGAAAAAGCCAAGTGAACGAATAAAATTCCTTATTCAAATTATTTAGACCATTTTCAATATTTTTTTACTACGTCTATTATAATTATTTCAATAAAAAATGATAAAGGAAACACGCTCGATAAACTAAACGACGAAAATTAAACGAGGGATGGTATTCTTACCTTTTCTTCTAGCTGGTTGTAGACGAATTCAACCACCACGTCGTCCTCCATTCCAAGTATTTGAGTTATCTTCGTCGTTATCCACGGCTTGATCACGTCCAGTTTTACTTTGCTCATGTCCACCTTGAACAAGTTTGCCATATATTTTTATTTTTTTTTTCTTAAATGATCGAATTAATTGACGATTGAACCATTCGTGCAAATGAAAACCTGAGGGGACCCGAATTTTTGAACGAATACGAAAAATGAATTGTTACCAACCGATAATCTAATCGTGAGTAGGACATGCACACATCAAATAATAGTCACCATATGCTCAGAAGATAAGAGAAACTTCTAAAATTTGTACAATTCTTTGTTCTTCAACCAGTTATTTAGGCTTTCAATCCTCAAGAAAAATATTCCCTTTGAGATTCTATTTTCACTTTATCAAATTCTATATTTAAAAAATGATTTCTACCATTTTATCAAGCGGGGAAAAAATTAATGCACAAAAATGGACACGATAATGAACAAATTCAGTAAAAAATCGATCGAAAAGGAGGTAATAATAATTGTAGAACAAAATTATCAAGGAAATTAAATTTTCGATCCCAAACTAAATTCAAAATTGGAGGTTAATTTATAATGAAAAATGAAATAAAATAGAAAAAAAAAGATTTACCTTCTGCGTCAAAGAGTCGCCAAATTTCATCTGCTTGAGTAACTTTTTCTCCTTGTCGCTGAAGCGGGTATCCTGGGATGCTGTGGTCCCCTGTAAATACATGTGCCGAATTGAGTAAATTGGTTGATGCTCAACGAGCGAGACTCGCGTTGTCGCAGTTAGTACGATGCGAACCCCGGAGTGGCGGATATTCGCGTAAATAGCCTTTCGACTTACCGTGTACATCATATTGAAGGCCGGGTGTGTATCTGCCTACCGATATTATTGATATTGGTCGATCGGTCCGATGTTCCTGCTACAAAAGCAGGCAGAGGACGGCGAACTGATTAACACGGTTCGACCACTGCGTAGAAAGAAAACAAATCGTGTTAGTGTTTACCATTCGATATTCGTAACGCAGCGGCTAGAATTTAAGATAATATATCCAACGATTTACCCGGGATTCAGGTGTCACAAATTATGTTAACTTTCGTATTTATCGGATGAAATAACGCGCTTGCGACGACATTAACAGACACCCAACAACATGGCTGATTACCAGCGACCGTGATGTTTCATCGAAGTACCACGACACGCGCCGGAGTGAACGCAGCCTCGGCTACCTCGCATCGCCTCACGTCTGACGTCATAGATCGAAGATACCCGAGCTCTCTGTGAGCAGCGATTTCGCGAACAGACTCACTAAGAAATTCGTCAAGATCGCTTAAAAATCGCTAGAAATCACCTGACCTTTTTCGAAATAATTGGAAATCAGGATTTTGTTCGATACATGTGCGAAAGTTGTTTTACGACTCGTGAGATTGTCACTCTCGCTTTGCTCGGGCGATAAACCTCCCACTCGTCTCAAAACAAACCTTTCGCACTTGTATCGAAATATACTATTATATCACAAACGCGGGTAAAGTCCGATTATACGCACGCTTGCGTGCGAAAAGTCGCGCTTTACGCACGGAGTGAAATAAATAAAATAAACAAGTAAATAGTATCGCGACTAATGAATATTCGCGAATTTGATTGAAAATAGAGTCACTATGGATGAAAAATAAGATAAAAATCGTCTGACGCATATCTCCGGTGGTATAGAATTCAAATTATTGTCCTCGATTCAAATTATTGCTAGTAGCCGGTTGTGGTAACCGAATAGATAAAATCCGCAAACGGAGAATGGCTGCGTTCAGTTAGATCTGATACCTTGAGATTTTACGGTCTGTTTAATCTCGATTGACTTTAAATTTGGGAAAAAATCGTTCTCGTATATATTTTTCAAGACTGACATGATGAGAGAATCATTTTAGTTTCCAATTTTGAACCGTATAAATATCCGAATATCTTCAATTCAAATTATCGTGGGAAAAAAAACATCTGAAAAAGAAAAATGGTTGCGTTCAGTTCGATTCTTGGTCCACCTCGCGACTTTAGACATTATTTTCTCTCAATCAACTTCGAATTTTGGGAAAAATAACGATTGAAAATATTTTCAGGGTCTGGCATGAACGAAAACTAGTTTTAATTTCCGTTTTCTAGTCGTAATACGATCGCAATCGAGTCAAGTAATTCCCCCGGTATATACGTCACGATGTATCGAACGGCGTGAAGTTAGTGAGGTTGCCTAAAGCCAGGCGCATGCTTGTGCCTGTCAGTCGTTTGGTTGTGTTGTTCCCCGAACTTTGCGTCATAATTGACATTTTTTCCTCAAGCAAAGACATACATAGTCAGCGAAAAATATTCCACTGGTTATTAACAATTGTGATTTGATATCATAACCAAAGAGGCGTAGAGGCAATGCGGATGTGAGGCACACTGCCGGTAAGGAAATAAGACACGATGCGAATATCTTTTTTCTATCACGTACGTTTCAAATTCCCCCGAACCATCATTGCCTGCATACTTCGACATTAACCTTCACGAAACGTGTGAGTAGGTTTTTTCCTCGAATAAAATTACACCGAACACACATATCGCGATCGCCAGTCTAAAAAATATTCATCGTCACACTCGAAAACAGATTCTGGCGATCTTTCTTTCAGACCCCCTACAATGACAGTAAATTCCAATATACTCCGAATCCATTTCGAGAGCAACGTACGAAATGAAACTCCCACGATCTCAGACTTTTTCGGAATTCATTTATTTCCTCCATTTATCTTGAAAATTGCTTGTCAAAAAATCCTCTAGAGACAAATAAGAACGAATTTCTTCACAAAAAAGAGATTCTTATTTTTCTGCAACAAAAATTTTCATAGATTCTGTATCTGTTCGAACACTCGATAGAATCGACGGTGGGGATTGCGGAGAGACATTCGCGACACAGATTCTGTGACTAGAAAATAAATCGAGATGACGGATCGGCTCAGGATTCCCAGCGTGGTGCAACTTCCTCCCCCAGTGTTCGATATACACGACGAAGTTATCGACCTGACCGTTGATTCTCCGGTCGTGTATCCCCCTCCGCAGCAACGATCGCGTATTCGTAACCGGACAGAATACCCGAGAATTGACGATAACCTTCCAGGACCATACACCATACGCCAGCCACCTCATGTCAGAGACCCTTACTACTCTATCGGTCTGCCTGACTTCCCGCCTCAAAGACCGTTGGACCTCAACGATACGGGGATTCAGTAAGTTCAAATTTAAATCGTTTATATTCTATCTATAAAAATAAACACAAGCAGGAAAAAAAAGTTGTTCTTCCGGTAATTTTTTACATGATATTGCAATCTTTAGATTTTTGCATTTTGTCTCCGAGACTAATAAAAGCTGATATCAGACAAAATTGGCCCTTAAAACAATCTGATTGTATCGTTTGGGCTATTTTTAAATGTGGGCTGAAATGAAACTAATTTGAATAAATATCGTTCTTCTCTCATACAAAACAAACCAATGATAATTCTTTATTGACTCAACAGCTATATTTGGAGGCGGAGATGGTAAATCCCCAGCAGAATCAGTTGGCTAACAATAAACGATGGACATATCTACAAATTCACTCTCTGCAGCGTGAAATTCTTTCCAAATTCACAGATAATTTGATTTGCCTTTGGTGAACTGTAATTATCTGGATTTTTACGTTATCATTACAGAATTCTGGAGAACGATGATCCTCCAGTATTTCTTGATCCATTCATACTTGAAGAAGCGTTGAGAGTCTTGGGAAACGGCGACACAGCGATCGACGAGTCGAGCACGGCTATACCTTACCTCAATGATTCATCTACTGGGGAGAGAACGGAATTGAGTTGCCCTATTTGCTTCGAGCCATTGATCGCGAAGCAGCGACCAATGGCCACTCTCTGTGGGCACGTCTATTGTACCGGATGCTTGAACGAAGCTGTACGCAGAAGCAAAACTTGCCCAAAATGCACAGCTCCAGTTAAGTTTAAGTCATGTATCAGACTTTATTTTTAAGTATTTTTCTAAGAACAAATTTACTCTTCGTACGATCGACATTTGCGCAGGTATTCGTGATCGTTATACGCATAGTTGTTATTCATGTTTGAGAAAAAGAAGTGGAATTTTTTCATGAGAAATAGGACGACGTAAAGAAAAATCTTTAATATGAATGTATAAATTTTTTTGATAACAGATCGCAGTCTTGTTTCTCGGAACGGAAAATTTCATTTCGTTATTTGACACACTCATTGTATATTAGTTTTACTCTATTGCTATTATTCGATGTAAATCGAGAAAGGGGTATTTTCGCTTATCAAATCAAAGTCAGGTGGTCTTTTTTTGTGTATATTTTTGTTTGTTTTCTTAATTATGACGATATAAATACAGCCGTCAAAACCACTGATTATTTAGGAATAGGGCGTTCAAAAGTTACCTAAATGATATTTTCATACAAATGTTCTTGGATGCATGAAAAATTGGTGAGGGTAAAAAAAAAAAAAAAAATTGTAATTGAAAATGAAAATCCCTGAATAAATAAATTTCTGACTACTATAGATTAGTTGTAACTAACGCATTTGATATGTTACTCTATCGCTTAATATTATTGACTAACAAAAATTATTTAGTTCATGTACGATATGATTTCTTTTCAATAAACTCAAGTTAGCATTGTATATGAAATACTCAAAGTTGATGTTCCATTATTTTCAATTCGAACCCTACGTTCATTATCAAAGTATGATGTTTGAATCAGCTTTAGGACTGCTCAAGGGAAACAAAAAACATTTACAAAAAACGCTTCGACTGTTAGTACTGCGAATTTTTTATTTAGGCAATCTTCGGTTGCTAGTTATAAGTCCAACAATTTTGGATCGATGAATAAATAATTCGGCGTTGAATTGATTGAACTCGCGTGACGAAGTTAGCTTTGGAGTGTAAAAAAGACTTTCATTTCACTTTCATACGAATCCAATTACACAATTATAATTGAAAATCTGTCTTCTATTAAGGGTATAATAAAAATTTAATTACATCGACCTTTTCAATCTCAACTTTGGAATTGGACAGTTTAGCTGTACCATTGAAAATATCGTTAGCAACGTGGAATATTCAACAATATCGAGAAGCTACCAAAAAATACTGAGAATTCTTTGTATTCTTTTCTTTGGCGTATTAATTTCTCAATCCGTCATCTGGAAATTAAATTAAATTATGAATACAAAAAAAATATATAACAGATTTTCAAACGTGATTCGACTAAAACAGTCTTTTTGCTTGTATCAGAAAGAATAAAGAAAGCAAAAAAAAAAAATTTTTAAACCCAAACGTCTATGCAAATATAATCCCCCATCGCACTGTAGCTATTCATACATCTTGATAGATAGGATGACGTATCTCAGTCAGAGTATAATCAAAGTAACATTCATCGTAGGTCAGACAGCCGTTGAACCATGGTTGTAATTCAAGTAGTGGGATCTCAATTACGCTGAATTAAGACGTGAAAACGTGGATAGAGTAATTTTTTCACAAATTACTAATTAATTATTTATTATTTATAGCGATAAATGGATCCCTATTAATTTTTCGTAATCGATTACTTCAAGCTATTCATACGAAGCTATCGCGATCTCGATTTGAATGATTTCATCGAATTGCCGAAGCATAAAGACGTGATTCGGAATTGTCAAATTCAAACTTCGCGCGCTGAGACAGTGACGATTGTCGGGTATCAGAACAGCTGATTGGCGATTGTTTTTTTACCACGCCCACACGCTCTGGCGGTGTGTGATAAAAACATACGGTGTAACCGAGCGTAAGCCAGGGATATTAGCTCGTCGAGTGAAAATTTGCTTTTCTTTTGTTTTAATCCTTATTCCGATAAGACGTGACCGGCTCTGCCGTCTACATGCGAACAAAAAAGAAAATAAAAAAAAAAATGCGTCGATAATATAAACCGTCGGGGTGTTCGAAACCCTGGAAAAAAAAAAAAAAAAAAAAACAATAACATAAAATAAAAAAAAAGAAACGACTCGCTCCTAATTATAGATATGACAAACATCAACGTCTGACCGTCGTTTCTTCCTTCATGAAGTTCGGAGCCTAGCCATCGACTTACGCATCCTCACCTTTATTACCCGAAAAACCTTGGTGTCTAATATTTACTGTCTGCTGTCTGCAGATGCGGTGTCTGTACTCTGTGTCAGCGTAAGCGGCAACGTTCATTCTTCTGTCTTCATTCCACCGCGATACTGCGATGCGAAGCGAAGTAAAGTGAAGTGAAAACCTCTGCGTTTGATAGAAATATAAACAAAAAAACGAATGACAGTGAATAAGAATCGGAGTTAAACCGGTCCTACACCACAGTTATTATTAAACTTCGTACAGTCCGTCGTTAAGCTGTTCAATAAATTTATAAATATTTTCAGTTGCCAACTCGATCTGGGATTTTCGTCCAGCGTCAAACGAAAACAATAACAGAAACAGAGAGTGCGAAAATAAAAACAAAAACAAAAGAGGATTCTTCGATGTTCAGTGTGTGTGTGTGCGGCAAGCTACGAAGGCGTATGATATGAACAATTGAACTGTCAGTTTAACTCATATATACGATATATGTATACACACGTTGCCGTTGAAAATCGATAAATAAGTAAAATTAATTAAGAGGCAGAGAGAAGAAGAAGAAAACTGAGGAATCATAGCGGAAATAAACATTAATCGAAAGGTTGTTACAAGTAATAAATACAAACAAAATAATAATAATATCCGTGTTTGTTTTTTTGTTTTTTATCGTATAATGACTGCATTGACTGAGACCAGCGAAAACTACGTGGTTGCGATGAATAACATTATTTGTTTCAAATATTATAATCAATAATCAGAACTAAATGTTCATCTGCGATAAGAGCATAATGCCAGTGCATCAAATCAATGTTTATCCGCCCGATTGGCAACCCCAACCCTTAGGTCCGTCAACCAACGTCAGTCCAGGGAGCGGAGAACCTCCGCCTGAATGGATACCGAGGGTAATTTAACCCTCTTTTTATTTATCTATTTTTTAAAGCGCCTCTTGTTGTTCAAAAAAAAAAAATAATATATATTCTAAATATTCAAGACCATCTTAGTAGCAGGAATAATAAGAGGGTGATTCACAAAGACTCGCTATTTGAAGAACAATATTCACTGTCAATAACAAGAGAGTAGAAATTACTAAATTGATACGCCAAGCGTCGCACTTACTTTATTACCCCTTGTTTACGTTCAGAGATCGTAGATACGAGCTCCGCTTACCATATTCCCTTACGCCTCGTGTGCTTTTTCAGGAACCAGCTTACGCCACGGTCGTCACAGTTTTACCTGACCATTCGCACTCTTCGATGAGTACTCTGTCGTCTAACAGTTACGACATATGCCGGTGGGTATTATTTATGTTACCGTAACGTTGTCTGAACCTTCGATCAGGCGTTGAGGAATGTTTAAGGAGCTTATTAAGAATGAAATCTTGACCCATATTTCTCTAAGAGTTGTACAACTATCTTTGGATTATAGTACACTCAGGTGTAATAACATGTAGCGACTGACTATAACGAATTATTCTCCGTTTAGCAGCTTGCTAAACTATTTTTCATTCGCAAATTTAAACGACACACGATTTATTGTGTTATTTACAATTTTTAGAATGAATAGGATTAATTTTTACGAAACGATCTCTCATTAAAGAAATTTTTATTTTTTATTTTCTCAAGCCGTGTACGTATAAAAATAGCAATGACCAGGATACAAAGAAAATATTTGATTCCAGGGAAGATACGCGGATGGTTATAATATTTGCAATTGAAACGTTGAATGATTGAGAACAAAAATAAAATTATTATTTTAGAATCGTTGAGATAATATTATTCCAGCCCCAAGTCATATCCTGCACAATGAAAGTAACGTCGAATTTGTTATTCGTGAAATGAACTCAAATATTAGCAAGAAGATTATATGAATATTTTTTCATCGTTTTTTTCTTGACACCGTAAAAGGCTGATTTTTGATATTGCAATTTACACAGGTGCACAATTTTCGTATTCTCCAATTGTTTTGCCAAATAACAAATACCGTTTATATACATAAATATATTTTTTATAAATTCATGTTTGTCAAAAAATAATAGGACCAAGTAATCGAGGGAAGGAAACGGAATCTTCTAATTACTCTCGATTAATCATCTAATCTCTCAACGATCGATAGATTCTATTAAGATGACAGAAAAGAATCAGGGAACAAATGCGCCGTTCTTTCTTGTCTTGGGAATAAAAAAAAAAAAAAAATGACGTCTTTAGGAGTCATGCGCATGTTTGTAGGAGGCACTTTTTATACAAAAGAAAGCGCAATACCAGGTGGTAATGAGACATCTTTTGTAAAATAGTAAACATGTTTTCTCAATGCAAATTACGTTGGATATTTCTGTAGACTATTACTACGTACTTTGGATCAGAAGAATCCTATTACTTCTGGTTCATCGATTAGAAACAATTTTGATACAGTCAGAAAATATTTGTCACCTCACACATGCAAAATCAATTTGCTGTGAACTCCGTTATCAAAAGAACTGCGATAATGGTTCATAGAAACTTGAATGCTACATGCGCACAATGGATGTGTTACGTTAGTGCCAAACGGCCAAATGGAGCGTCGCTACTCTAGTAGATCTTTTAAATTTTCGAACAAATGTATAATTCCGTGGTAAATTTTCACCAGTATTTAATTTCATGTTTATCCTTTTTTCGCTAGGATATGTCATTGCGAAGGTGAGATTGGAGCTCCGTTGCTGGCGCCATGTTATTGTAGCGGAAGTCTACGTTACGTCCATCAAGCCTGTCTCCAACAATGGATAAAGGCTTCAGACACACGTGCCTGTGAATTATGTAAATTCACATTTATCATGCATGCCAAAACAAAACCGTTTTCAGAGGTGAATATATATTTTAATACTTTCATGGATTTCAATGTATCCGCTTAAACGACATGCTATTCGTGTCATGGGGCAAAGAGGACGGAGCAAAAAAAAATGTCAACTTTCGGTATCAATTTTTCGCGTGTAATAATAACTCTATACGTCGTCTCATGAAACGGACAGCATTCGAACGATAATATTTCATATGTTTATTATTCACTGATAACTCGACGTATATTTGCATTCAACGTTTGTGAATAATAATATTTAGCGAGCCTGCTATTATTCACCACATCTCATTTGAATTTGAATAAAAGTTTTGTTCTCCATCTGATCCGATTGTGGCTAGCCGCAGTCACAAACCACAGAACTAATTGTGCTTATTAATTAACTCATTCGTTATCAGCGCACTCTTTATTAACTCGATCTTGATTATGATACTGACCAGAGATTATTTACGACACAAAGAAACGTGTTCTGTATCCAGAAGCCTGTAAATGTGGCCTCAAGAAAATCGGATGCATACGTGCATGATGCCCTTGGGAGCAGACTATTCGTTATTATCCTGTTCCGGCCCCTCGTCCTATCTTATATTCACTGCTTGCCTCGCAAAGCCTTGTTTCTTTTTCACGCTTATTCGCTTTATTCTGATTCCTGAATCAGCTCCGATATAAAATTTTTCATTTTCAGTGGGAAAAACTCGAAATGTCTGCGTTGGAAGTGCGCAAGCTGTGGTGCGCCGTGGCTTTCAACGCCGTAGCGGCTTTATGCATCGCATGGTCGCTCTACGTTCTCGTAGAACGTTCCATCGAAGAGGCAAAAAGGGGTTCGATGGACTGGCCATTCTGGACAAAGATGATCGTAGTCGTAATCGGGTTCACGGGAGGCCTGGTATTCATGTACATTCAATGTAAATCATACATCATGCTGTGCAGGAGATGGCGGGCATTCAACAGGCACGTTGATCAACGTAGGATTTATTGTATGGTTTTTATAACATTATCATTCGATTATTTCAGAGTAATATTCATCCAAAATGCTCCCGAGAAGGTGGTGCTGCCTCCGTCGCCGACGGATTCTCTCAGAGACGTTACAATGCCGTTGAAAGATCCGACGGCGTCGATGCCAGAGCTAAATCACACTCTACTGCCGCGCGGAGATCCGGCCGGTGCTTCACAGACTATGAAACCGGACTCTGCGCCGGCCCCTCACAGACACGACGCTCAATTGAAACTCTACGTATTCGACAAGTTATCGTCATCCGAAGACAATTTGTATAACAAAAGTGATAATTGCTAGATCTAATCAAGTGACAAAATAAGAGGAAAGAAAAAAGATTTAGTTATAACGTTAAATATGTTGATTATTAATCCGTTAGTACCTCTAAGCGCGATAGCCTGGGAATATGATGGAGAGAAAGAAACGAAAAACAAAATAAGCAAGTCTTGACAAAAAAAAAAAAAAAGGTTAGACGACGTAGACTTGAACGGATCAAAGGGCTGTGTTTATTAATTATTAATTATCCTCGTAGTTTTGATATAGAATAAATGATTTAAAAAAAAAAATAATAAAATAATAACGTAATATTAAGTAACTGTTGAAGAAAAGAAATGATAACGGATACGGCGAATTCTTCTTATTATTACTACATTTTTTATGATATACATATAAACATTAATTAATCATAGTGAATATCATTATCATCGTGGATGAAGCAGAAAAAAAAAACGTAGTTACCGTATTAATGAATGTCGTTTAAATATCCCCGAAGAAAGACAGAAAAAAAAAACGAAGGAAAGACAGTGGCAAAATTGCACAATTGACTAATAATTTGGAATGTTTTAAATACGGAAATAACTTTATCAGTTTGACTGACGGAAAAGCAAAAGCGACGAAGAAAGAAAAAAAAACGTGCTTCGATGTGATTATTTTTGTTATTTAAAAAAAAAAAGCACCTAATATTTATCTACATAATTATCGGCATCGTCATAATTGTATTGATTAGGGTAAAATTGATATATAAATCGTAAATCCTTGATAGTTATAAATATTATAATTATGATGAATTTTCAACAGTTTTATCTTAAAACTATTATTACTAATTAGGGTATATAAATACTTTCTACTGTATTCTTAGTCGGAAATTTGGTACTCCAGTACTTAGATTGACAATGGGGTGCTCCAAGTGTTCGAAACTCAGGTGTCTCGAACATGTATGTACATAATTATTGTATCTGTGATGTTAATAAATAAACTGTAAGACATTTCAACACACTGCATTCATATTTTTTATCAATTTCATCGTCTATACATAAACAACATTCAAAATGATTCAATAAAATCCAGAAGCACATTAGCGTACTTTTTTTTGTATCAGTTGTTGTAAACATTGGAACCCATTACCAGTTTTCATCATCATAATTCTTCCTCGTGACTGTTATACTATGAATTTTCTAAGAAAGTTCAGACTTTTTTTTTGTAAAAAAGAGTGAATGTGTATAGTTTTCGTTTTAGTATAACTTTCATATTCTTTGTTATACTATTTTTTTTTTTTTAATTTTAATCAGTTAATTGCAGTTGAAAGAGTTTCGGAGTGATAAAAACGAATTTAGTAAACTCTAATTTTCAATTTGAATTCTTGTATTAATAAAATCGAAATTGAATCGAGTAATATTGCATAAAAAATTATGGTATTCAATAAAATCAATTTTTCTTTCTTACAATCTAAAACTAAAATATACAACGAATATCTACAAACATATGCCGTTTTTTTTTTTATTTCCAAGAAACTCAACTATTTTACAATTTTATACTAAATACTATGAAAAAATTGTTCATTCGACTAAATCTCAGTAGTCCCTTTCTTTTCTATGTACAAAATTAACATCGATTTAATTAAGGTGGTAAATAAATAGACAAAACTCGTATCATTGAACAAATTTTATGATAAAATGCGATTTTTTATGATAAGCGATTGATAATAATTGTCTTTCAAAGGAATTTGAATCCGATGTGATGATCATAGTGAGAGAAAATTGTTATCGCAAATATGAGTGAGAGAGTGAGTGAGATGTTGGGTTTTGAATCGATATCAAAACGCCGAGAGTTCCCGATCGTTTCTCGAAGATAGACGAACCAGTTGATGTGGTGTGTTAACCTGCAATGTGGTAAGCGTTTAGCGTTAAAGTTGCGGCGGTGATCGGAGTTTTGATGTATCACGTCCGTTCGGTTTTTATAATTATTTAAAACCATGTAAATATGAAATTACCGTGTACGAGTCAGTGATCACACGGTGCTAAACGATATTGAAATATCAATTTTACAAATAAAAACACACCAAACACCGTTTTCATCGATAAATAAACAACACCAACACCCATCAATCGATCCTAATAAACAACAAAAAATGTCCGAACTAAGGAAACGAACGACAGGAGAAACGCCAGCGATAGACGTAAACGACGATCACGTAAGCATTGTTCATTGTTCATTTTCACTACATCATCGTCGCGGCCGACTTTAATCCTTCGCACGCGATTACGAACAATCATCCTTGATGTTAAAACTATCGTCGTTCGTCAGACTCTACAAAGATAACAAAAACCCTGAGTTAACATTCTATTTCTTCATTCTCTCTCTCTCTCTTTGTATCGCATCATGACTTCGTATTTATCACTAATTAATCACAAGACTGTGAGTCTATGAACGTCATTGTTGATACGACACTTCGATCACCACGTGAAGAATAGAAAAAAGGATTCGTAGAGTAAATATTTTTCAACCATTGCTTAATTTCTCAGAAGGAAGACGCGGAGTCAGAGGATGACAATAAGATCGAAGTTGACGAGGTCGCGAGGACTCTGCCTCAAGGGACTAACCATACTCCGGATGCGCTCGCTTCCGCTCTCTCCGGTCTGTCCGATCGGTAAGGATTCTCCGATTTTTCATTTTACTCATGCGACGGAAAGAATTTTTGGACATTTTTATTAATACGTCCGTCCGATGTAACCTGAGGCGTACGCGGTTTTGGTATTTCAAGTTCAGAGACAAAATAGTCACACACGTATTGCAAAATCCTTACGGTACAGTGTCAACGGACAGATTTACATCTTGGATTTGGTCCAGATGAGCCGGTGTTTATTGCCAGATAAATGACACTCTGTCAACTGACAATGAAAGGCTCTAAAAGTCATCTCAGATAACTAAACTGATAAATAATTCATCGAAGAAGAGCACTCAATTTTTTTTTTCAAACACTTTTCACCTGGTTTCATAGATTCGAGTTGGATTATTGAATGTAGTAGCGCTAAAATATCCGCAAGAAGCTGGTTGGATATATTTTTTTTACTCCACGTGTGTAGCAGATTTTTTCGTTGCGTTAACAGAGCCGAGTTTTCATTCTACGCTCCCAAAGTGTGTTAAAAATTCTAGTATTATTAGACAGACAGTTATCTGGACTCAGGATCTTCTTTTCCTTGTTGTATTTAATATGATTTTCGGTAAGAAATTTTGCCTGAAGAACACTACTGAAAAAGTTAATCTTAAATCTTATTATTTCTGATGATTTTAGCATGCGGAAGCTAAATTATGTGATAAACTGTGTTCAGATTTCGGTCACAAACTTAGATCGTTGTAGGACTAATCGAAGAATATGATTTTCACGCAGCTGGCGGAACTGGATGATTCGGGGAATTTTCACCTGTTTAATGGTATCAGGATTTGGTGTTATTATTTACGGTGGACCGTTAGCACTGATGGTCACGGTACGTATCTCATACACGCTTTGACGAATGATAGAGAATTAAAGATGATGAGAAAATTCCAGAAATACGTTCAACGTTAATAAATTTCAAATTTTTACACGGCTAAACGGACAAAGTTGTTTAAACACGAGAAGGATGATGTCCTGATGCTGATGTCTCGTTTCTTCTCTCTGTTTGCAGACTTTAATTGTACAAGTAAAATGCTTTGAGGAGATAATCAACATCGGTTACACGGTTTATCGAATACATGGTTTACCTTGGTTCAGATCTCTTTCGTGGTATTTCTTGATTACTTCAAATTATTTCTTCTACGGGGAGAACCTGATGGACTATTTCGCAGTGGTAATTAATCGGACGGTGAGTAAAGTCATTCGTTCATTTATTGTCATTTGTTTATTGCATTGTTTTTATTGTTTATTTATCTGAGTTCTTACATTTTATGTGATTCTGAACAAAATTTCGCTGTTCATCTTATCACAGAAATCTACGTTTCAAATCTCTGTGGAGCAATCATGGGAATCATCAGACTCCATAAATATGAATGTGGCATAAAATCAATAAGCTCTTGACAAAAGCAAAGCTGACTCTGTCACATGGCTTCCTTTTCCGTTAAGGCTTTTAATATCGATACTAATAGATTCAACCGGGTCAATGCCAAATCAGAAATACACTTTACTTATTCTAAAATTGAATTACCAGATCACAGGTTTATCCCAATTACTAGATCCGAGATTCAAAGTCTTCGGGAATTGTTACAGCCAAGATTAAGCCACATCCAATGATTATACTTGTTCTTTTGCATAAATAATCTCAAACTATTTTTAACAATTTATTACTTTCTCTCTAGGATTACCTACGCGTTCTAGTAACGTATCATAGATTCGTCTCGTTCTGCTTGTACATAATGGGTTTTGTTTGGTTCGTACTTTCTCTCGTGAAAAAATACTACATGAAACAATTCTCTCTCTTCGCTTGGACACACGTCGCCCTCTTGATAGTAGTAACCCAGAGCTACTTGATCATTCAAAACATATTCGAAGGATTGATATGGTGAGTTTTGTCTCAAGAAACTTCGTCATTCTATTACTTCACATGATTGACTGAATCTGATCTGTTCCAGGTTCATCGTTCCAGTCAGCATGATAGTAATAAACGATATCATGGCATATGTCTTTGGATTTTTCTTCGGCAGGACTCCGCTGATCAAATTGTCGCCAAAAAAGACTTGGGAGGGTTTCGTAGGTGGCGGTATTTCGACAGTTATACTTGGATTATTGGTCAGTCTCATGAAATTCGATATAAATTATTATGATTAATCGTCAATTGTGATTAACTTCGTTTCTTCTTTCCACATTAGATGTCGTATGTCATATGCCAATACCGCTACTTCGTGTGCCCGATCGAGTACAGCGAAGCCTTGGGACGTATGACCATGGACTGTGAACCGTCCTACCTGTTCAGACCGCAGGAATACACTCTGCCCACTGAAACCTTACAGAATTTATCCCATTGGGTGAGAAATTGGTTTATAACACGATGCCTCTTGCTATTTTTTATTCAAATCTGATTACACTCGATTGAGTGATGGAAAAAATCAACAGATTAATCCAGGATTTTTTTCAGAATTTAATGTACACGTGTTCCTCACATTTGTGATCAATTTTCGTGTATTACAGCTCGGCTGGAAGAATACGCTGACGGTTTACCCGTTCTTGCTCCATTCGTTGTCGATGTCTGTATTCAGTTCCGTGATCGGGCCATTCGGAGGATTCTTTGCTAGCGGATTCAAGAGAGCTTTCAAAATCAAGGTAAACGAAGTAGGGTTGTCATCTGTGGCGATAGTATTGAACGTTTTTGATATTCTAGGACTTTGGCGACGTGATTCCTGGCCATGGAGGGATAATGGATAGATTCGACTGTCAGTATTTAATGGCGACGTTTGTCAATGTTTATATTTCTTCGTTCATCCACACCGCCTCGCCCCAGAAGCTTCTACAGCAGGTAAGCCGCACGTTTTCCATTTCTATTCGTCATACGAGATTAAAATTATGAATAATTAAACGTCGAGGAGTTTGAATTTCGAATTTTAATTATAGATTTGAGTATTTGCCTGAAAATATCCTGAATTTTTCATTACTCGATCAATATTTTGTATATATCTTTCTACTAACACTTTTTTCGTTTTATTTACTAATTTCACAACCAAACGAGGGGCTGGCTTGTGCACCGTGATTATTTAACAATTTTTAATACCAATTATTTTCTTCATTCCAAAGAATCATGATATCATTTTTATTTACAGTATCACTTAACATCTCCTCTATGGTTTATTCGTCATTTTCTCCCTCCTTCTTCTGCAAGAAGACTCTAGATTTTACTAGCTTGAAAAATCTCTCCGAGTTCTTGAAGATCGAGTCTCCTTGTACGAATGCACGACTGATTTCTTTTTCTTTTACCTGTTCACGCTTTTATGTTGATATTATTTCCAAGCCAGCCCCTAATAAACATTCTGTACCGCGCGTACAGAGCGACGATATTGTCTCGCAGGTGTACAATCTGAAGCCGGAGCAGCAGCTGCAGCTATTCTACACTTTGCGAGACGCGCTGGAGAATAGAGGGATTCTTAACGCGCCCTAAACATTGCCTGCTACCCCGAGTAGCACGTAGACTATGTTCGGGCATCAATTCGACCGCATTGCTATTGGAGATTGACAATTTCAGGGTGTTTCAGACATCAGATGAAGAAAATGAACTTTTCAGCTCCTGTAGCAAAGTGAAACAATTGCATCAGAGACTATTAAGAATATTAATAAGCGATCGCTTCGATTTCATCAAGTTTTGTCAAAGTCTCTTCTCTGTGTAGAATTTGAAAATAAGAAAACTAAAGAAAACAAAAATGTTGTCACTTAACAAGTTATTATTGATGTCACATTACGTCGGTAAATTGAATTTTTTCTTATAAAATATTATATTATATTTATTAAATGTTAGTTAAAATTCGTATTTGGTCTTTTTTGGTTTAGATTCTAATAAGGAGATAGGGTAATCGATATTGATGTATCACGCATTCCATTCTTCGTTGCGAAAATCCATTTTGCAAGAATTCTACTTACCAATCGATTCTTAAATCTTGACTAAACAGCCTCGAATAAAAAAGAAAAAAAAATCGGACCTTCGTCAGACGAATCCATGTGGCTAATTGAATGGTAATATTTATTGGTCAGTATTTCTTGCTTCATACGTTAACTTAGGTACTTCTTGATAAATCTAAGTCATTACGTTGTTAAATATTTTGCGATTATAACGAATCAAACTAATTGTTATTACTCTAATATTCGTTTGGTATTTTTATTCATCAACTTTTATTAATCAATTGTTATTCGTTCGATGGTTAACAATAATTTTCATGCATTCAGTACTTCTTTCTTAGGGATCGATCAGTAATTACTTTCTTTTTTTTCAACCAGTAAAAATAATTCAATAATTATCGACTCCGTTCCATTCGTTTCGGCACGTAGCTACCTAAGTATTCACACTCATTTGAATAATCACGCATTTATATCATGCTCACTTGGCAATTAGTTAAAAAACAAAGAGTTTACAAATAATTATTTTCCTACGATATTCATAATATGTATTATCAAAGTCTATCCCCAACTTAATCATATAGTCTCGTATTATTAGCGAATCAAATTTTTGTCACTAATTCAAAGGTATATTTAATATCCTCGGTTTCTATTCTTTTGTTGATTATGATTATTACTATTATTATTATTATTATTATTTAGCGACATAGTGAAATTATGAAAAATCGTATAGAGTCCGCTCTAGAGCATGTCTCAAAAGTTAGGAGATGTAACATGAACTGTACCAAGAAACAAAAATATCCAATGTCACAAAGAGCGAATAAAAGAGATTAAAAGAAAAAACAAACCTAAGAATAAATGATGATAAAAGGGAGAGAGATAAAAAAAGAAAAGAGTGAGCGAGAGAAAAGTAGAGAGAATTATAGGTGTATTATTAGACGAAAAAGAAAAAAAAAGTTTATTATGAACTTGAATTTGTCGTTTCAATTATTTATTGTTAAAATTATCATTATTATGATTATTATTATTAATGTAGTTTGTGTTTATCCAAATGATCGTATGAACTGTAACTAATTACCGAACTTAGCACACAGTACCTATATCTGAATATATAATATATTGAAATATATAGTATATGTATATATATATATTATATACTTACTTTATATATACTATATATACTTTAACGACGTACTTGTCAAAATGTTGTTAAAGAAAAACAAAAACAAAAAAAAACAGAGAAAAATGAAACAGATGTTTTAATTGTATATTAGAATGTATGACGTGTAACAAGAATTTTAATTATTATGTGGAAAGAAAATAAAATTATTAAACAAAATACGAAAATATTGAGTGTATAATCGAGAATCGGTACAATTTCACGACTCAATCGCTGCCTTCATACCTAAACGGCTTTCGATATAAAGTGAGAATGTATAATCATTCCGATGTTGTTATAAAAAATACAATCCAAAATTCTTGAAGAAAATTTTTGAATAATATCTATGCCTATAATTTTCTCAGACATTGGAATTTATGGCCAACTGTTTGCGGCGATCGAGTCAGGATCTTCGCCCTCTTCGAACGAACGTATTTCTTGAATGACCCCATACTTCCGGTGATCCGGTCAAGGACATGTTACGCTTATTCATCGTCAGATTCGATTACGTAAAATTGATAGAAATTATAAATTAAAATAGAGTCGTTGCGGTTCCATTTCGTAAGTAGCGCCGTCAAGAGCGATTGGTTCATCCGTTCGCTCTACAATTTGGCGCTGGCAGAGGTTCATGCATGGTCTTCGTCACTGCAGTGCCTGCAGTGGTTCCAAAGAGATCAAGAAATGTTCATTTTCAAAAGAAGGTGAAAACCAAGGTAGACTTCCGACAGATTAATGGACAGACGGAAAGGCTGATTTTATTTCTGTGAACCAAAAGAAAGTAAAAACTCGCAAAAAAAGGTAAACTTACAAATTCTAATAGGTATGAGTATTGAGTAGAGAATTGTATGAAAACTGTATTTAGAAGATATTTAAGTATGTTGTATTATATAGTTTATTTTTAGAAACAGTTTAATTCTAGTGAAAGAGGATAATTGTATGTTGAAACTAACAATAAAAGAGAAAACAAAAAACTGGTGAAACTATGAATAATACGTCTCATACATTTGTTTGAACCTCCACTTTCTGTGGACTTTGTAAGATTCGGATCTGTGCAACGCACAGTAAATACGCTTTTTTATTACCGTACCGGTGCGGTGTTTGTGCTGGATGGTTTCTGCTACAAGAACAAAGTGAGAATTCCGACAAACTTTAATCCCGTTTCTAGCAAACAAGAAATATAATTTTGAAAAAGGAGTAACAAATAGAACAATTAGAATGGGAGCACCATCCTTTGAGCTTTGAATCTTGCCGGAGGAGTGAAGTCCGATGTAGGTACACGCCTTTGTGGATTCCCTGAAATCTTCGGAAATCTTACTCGCTGGTTGGCCTTGGGACGTATACCATTGTCATCACAGGGATACATCACACTCTATTCTGAACCCTAAAATGCGGATCAGACGTATTACGTTCACATGGGTGCTCCTGTTTGTTCGCTTTTAACGGTCAGTGGTCACTAATGAACACAGAATCGATGGCAATGAGAATAAACATGATATGAGGTAGATATTGCGAAGATATGTGGGTGTCAATATGTCGTTCCTTGACCACGTAGTTCTTAATCGTGAACCGGATTACGTTCAGTAGGTATACCATACCAAACCGATTTGCAATCAACAACTATTTGCCCTGTTAGATCCGTGATCGTCAATGATACCTTCTAATTATATAACCAGGTGTCTCGGGTGTCTAGCTCGTGTTCCATTTGTTCAATCAGATAGCATAATTAACCGTCACTGATACATTTATTTCTGCAAATATTCATAGCTTGATCCTGCCAGAAACGTGGGCGAGGAATTTCAAACATTGTACCATTGACGTAGCCGAAATATTTTTACCATAAAAAATACTAAACTCTATTCGATGAAAAAATTTTTTTTCATTGTTCAAGCGCGAACATATCGATTATGTATGTGAAATTATTCGGTTTCTAATACTACCTTCTTTAAGTTCACACTAATTCTTGGAAGTGTATCACTGTCTATCTCTCTTTCTCAACATAAGAACTGAAAAACGATTGTAGTTTCATTTTTCTTGTCCATTGTAGAGAATTCCGTGATTATGTCTGATATTGTATATTGCAGGACTCCGCTACTGATCAGTGATCTTTGAGATCTGCCCTGTTGATAGCTAATTAGCCGAGTGTTATAACGACCGCTGAAGAATTCGCAAAGGTATGTCCTGCGTGAAACAGACTACCTAATCAGCTAAACCGTGTATTTTATCCATGTCCAAACCGTAGCTTCGTGTAGCTTTCATTTTCCTCTTGAAAGATCGGAATGTCTGCGTGATCGAGAATTAATGTAATAACAATTTTTTTTTTCTTTCGACAACACGAAGCACGCATGGACACCCTGCTGGCACTTTGTCCGTGTATTCGAAGCCTCGCGTGTATGTTGAACCGATGTTAATTACGTCCAGTTTATTAGAACCCAACACAGCCAAGGCTGGAAGTGACAAATAGAGATTTCGAATGTCTCGCTTGTTTGTATGAGATTTATGAACTGGATCGGGATCAAATTTTAGTCATTTATTTCTTGGAGAGTATAATTGAAGGAATATATATGGGGCATTCCACATCAAACCGACCCCTCATGAGCGTGACCCTCTGGGATTTCGATGCCCAATGGATTTTTTGGTTCGTCTTGGTCAAAAATGATGCCTCTAATTGCCTCTAATGCCGACATTTTTGTGAGCTCAAATATCATCATCAAGATGGACATTTTTTAAATCGCTGATTTTTTTTTTTTTTTGTAGAATCAGGGACTCGAAAACACATCGTTTGGTCATAGTCCGATCATGGGATGAAAATGCAAAAATTTTTTTTTTCAATTTTCAATTTTTGCAAAAATTCTAATCATGGTTTTTTGTAGTAAAAAATAAAACAAAAAGAAACTTTATCTTGGTGAAATTTGATTTTCTTGTTGGTTCAAGAGTAAAACGCCAAAAACGATCGTTGATTGCGTTTTTATTTTTCGAATCAAGCATCGTTTTTGGCGTTTTACTCTTGAACCAACAAGAAAATCAAATTTCACCAGGATAAAGTTTCTTTTTGTTTTATTTTTTACTACAAAAAACCATGATTAGAATATTTTTATATTTTTGTGCAAAATCCAAAATTGGAAAAAAAAAATTTAGCATTTTCATCCCATGATTGGACTATGACCAAACGATGTGTTTTCGAGTCCCTGATTTAACAAAAAAAAAAAAAAATCAGCCATTTTAAAAAATGTCCATCTTGATGATATTTGAGGTCACCATACGACCTTCAAAAATGTCGGAAAAATTAAAAAAAAATTAGAGGCATCCCGAGTCGAAATTTTAGCCCTCCTTTGAACCTCCTCTGAACCTCGAATTCTCTCCGACACTTGATCAATCTTTGGGAGTATTGAGGGTCAAAGGAGGGTGTGATGTGTTCGGTACAATTGATATTAGACTCCACTTGAACCTCCAAAAGTGGCAGAAACTGAACATTTGGATTCAAAGGAGGTTATGGAGGGTACAAATAAAACCTCCAGACCCTCCTTTAAACCTATTGCAGATGTCTCACAAGCCCTGAAGACCCTCCTTTCGGCCTGAATCGAAGCTGGCGTAGACCCTACAGACCCTCCTTTCGGCCTGAATCGAATATCGCGTAGACCCTACAGACCCTCCTTCAGGCCTACCATGTCTATCTTCCACGTACGTCGCAAAAATCATCTCCGTTGATATGGGGCATAATGCACTCCAAAAAGCGAATATACGTTCAACTAAACATCATTCGTCGAAGATTCGAACCAAAAATAGCTCGACATTACTGATGATTGAAAGTGAATTTTCTTATAAATTTGCTAATTATTTTGTAATAATTAATTATTTTCTCATATTTTTTTCAATTACAACAAAAATATTGTAAAAAACATGCTCAATACAACCACCTCTGTACTACGAGGTAGGTACTGGGGTTGTACTTAAGCTTGATCACGTTTGGATCTCACTCGGTGTCATAGAGTTGCAATGTATACACCAAGCCGCGGTAGTTATTATCTGCCGGTGGCGTTATGCTTGCGAGAGCGGAACGCGAGTCTGCGCGGCTATGTGGACGCACTCGGTACTACGAAAGCAGGGTAAAAACTAGGATCAAGTAGGTTCAGTTTCTTCTCTAGACCCTACGGAACCTCCTTTTGATTCCGAGTCTCCAGTCCAAATTGTCCTTGTCCTGCTTTGGATCGAAAGGAGGCTATGTAGGGGCTATGTAGGGCGAAGGAGGTCACGTAGGTTCATGGTTGCTCGATATTTGGGACTAAAAGGAGGTTTCAGAGGGTTAGCAGAGGCTGGAGTGGAGTCAAAGGAGGTTCACCGATAGCACCGAAACCTGCAGATAGAGCCTAGTAGGTTCAACGGAGGGTCGCGGCTAGTGCGAAACAAAAGAAATAGGTTCAGGAGGATTCAAACGAGGCCTAAAATTTTGACTCGGGATCATTTTTGACCAAAACGAACCAAAAAATCCATTGGGCATCGAAATCCCAGAGGGTCACACTCATGAGGGGTCGGTTTGACGTGGAATGCCCCATATGCATGCCTAAACGCCGGTGTAAAAGAATGTAATTACCGTATATTCCGTGTGTCATTATTCAGTAATGAGCCGGTCAAAAGATGATTGTATGTTTCAGACGTTATAAATCACGGCATGCGTGTGCGGTTTGCCAGGGTCCTTGAGCATACCTTCATCTCTCAGCTGGTTTCCATGCGAAAAATCTCTATCGTCCATAACTCCTTTTGATCTGGATTTAGAAAACTGACGATTTCTCATTGTCGGGTGTGATATAAAATTCATCGAGTCCGAGGTGTCGAAAGATCCTCAAACCTTGACGCGCATTTGGATTTCCGGCGCAGCCCGGATGAAGTCAGCCAAGAGGAAGCTCGTGACACATTTCGTCTTGAACACGATTAACGGAACCTTCACGGGTTAATCAAATTATGCGATAATGAAAACAAGTTGACAATCTGTACGATCAGAGTTATATGCTCAAAGTCTAGACTCTGAGAAAGAGAAGTTGAGGGAAATTGTGACGATAAAACTACAGCGACGTCATCAAATATTCATCTCAGCTATCCTCGTGTATCTGAAGATCTGAAAATCTCGAGATGGCCGTGTCCTCTACCCTCTACAGGATCATTGCCATCGGCAGCGACGCGAACAACTTTTCTTGACTTTTTTCCCCTTATTATTCGAATCAACTGTTTACACCAGTGATTTTCGGGAGTTCCCCACATTCTATGTTTAGCGAAATGTGACAATTTTCTCGACTCTTTTGACAGCATTTCGGATTCAGGACGTCAAGGACTCTTTTCCAACGGCAGTTTAGTCTCAAAGAACTTCGTCTCTTTTTTTTTCATCTGAACTCACGACTCATTAAACTAAGACTTGTTTAGCCGAGAATTTTTAGATCGCTCAAGCCTTGAATTAATTCAATAAGGATCGTCTATAGCCTCGCGACGAGGTTGCCGTACGATTGTTCCGACGCTAGATAAAAAAAAATCAATTAAAAACGAGTAACAACACAAGAGGGAAGCTCAAGAATTCGAGTTCTACGACCAACGATACCATCGATCATCATTACATTGACGTTGTGAATTGTCCCGAGATTGAAACCGCAATGCCAAATTCTATGATCGTGTATCTATATGCGGATGGTAACTTTTCTTCCTGTTAGAAAAAAAAGTTCCTGTTTCCCGGAAGTGTACAAAAAATTGCCCTCGAAAATGTTTAAAAAATGGTTTTGCACTACGCACAAGTTGATTTAATTGTCTTCAGCCACTGAAAAAAACTAATTGTTCAAGACACTCGAGTTGGCACAAAGAGTAGGCAGTAAGAAGCCAATGATTTATCACATCCGCATATCATATCATCTAATACAGTTCGCAGTCTTGTCTTGATGGTTTAATCATCGAGGGTGGGTCTCCTTGACGTCTAAATAGATGCTATCGCACCACAGCTCATAAATACCGCAATGTAAATGACATACCTACATCACACTGTGTCGTTGAAGTATGATTAACGGTCAGAACTTCCTAACTGACCATGAACATGACCGAAGCATTCCTATATCTACAATTTGAAGAGTCCCTATCTAGTGCCGAAGATATCGAGGCGTTCTACATGGTTGGTATACCTACAATGAAAAATACACTTTTGGGTAAATCGAGCTAGTGACGTGCTACAAGTGTGTCAAAGCAATCAGATAACGTTGACACTGAATAAAGTTTAAGGATTTTGGGGCAATGGTTGCAAAAATTTGTGAGAATGACGATGAGACAGTGAAAAAAATGACGAATTATCAAGTCGAATGGGATATAAGCAGGAAGAAGGAGAGTTGAAGTTGACGAAACGAAGAGTGGGCCATGGGACTGATGAAACGCATTAGCAAGATAGCGGCCGGTGCGTGGCGGATGGCTCGTGTGTCGGTGAAAGTGTCCGACGATATTTCAGCCCCACCTTGGGCACCACGGAACCCAGGTAAGACACACGACTTCAGTCCGTTGGGGCGGGACTCCGAGTCTCGGCTTCCTGGCTTTGGCCCGTTCACGGAGTGACGAAGGGGCACTAATTCCAAGCAAGCCTGGTTCTGGCTCAGTGCCGCGATATACCCACACGCACAGAATCATCTGGGGCACATCGCGGTAAACCCCGGACATGGTAACACATAATAACCGCCACCCGGACCAATACCTCGTGCCTTCGTATCACTGCCGATTCCACCCACGATACATATATACCGTAGATTTGATCGATCCGAACAGTTAATCGCGACGGAGTCATCGTCTCACCGGCATCTCGGTCTCCAACCCCATTCCGGGGGCATCGAAGACACGCCGGTTCCCACGCATGGGCATGAACCGAATGATTTGGAACAACTGACTATAGTTGATCATCGTACAATCACGGATATAATTGAATAAATGAAAAGGTTCGATTTTGAAATTGGAATAAATTATACACAGTGATAGAAGAATTTGTTGATTATTAACTGAGTGTGAAAATACTGTGAAGATAAAAACGTAATTTAGTGCTCTTCGTTGAAACGGTATAATAGTTTAGTTTTAGTGAGTGTTTATGTATTAATTATTATTTAATCTTTTGTACTAATCAAGATGAACCGGCTGCGGATCACTAGTGTTCTTTTAACGGTAAGTTAAAAACTAGACACAGCTAGAAACTGATGACAATGACGGTGATGATGAAAGAAGATGCGTTTCTTTTAGTTAAATCGAAGAGAAATACAACGGCATGAATATTCAGGACGTGAAATTACGAATTTAACGACACTTTTACGATTGTGCAATATTATCGCATCATTGACATAATATGCATACCTAATCAGAAATTATTACCCATCAGTCATAAGATTTTTTTTTTTTGGTACTTCAGAAAAAATTATTCAGGCTTACTAAACAACTTTCATTCCAATTGACCTCATAACTATGAAAATAATCATTACTCAACAAATCGTATGAATTTGATTAGATGAAAAATGTGCGGCATTTTTTTTCCAATTTCGATTTTCGTTAATGATAATGATATTTGATTACAGTGACTATTCAACGTTTCCCGCCACTTTTCGATACAGAGATTCTCATTCCTGTTTTCACAATAACGAACAAATATTTTTCCCGAAGTTTGATCACTTCACAACTGGAAACTAAAATCCACCTTTTTTTGTCAATATATCCTTTAATCGTCGTCGACTCATCAGTTAGAAATTAGTCATAGAACTCGTTTGATATTTTACACGGACTCTTGAAAGTAATCAGTCAAAGTCATAGAATCGAAACGATCATATAGTAATGCCAACTCATGTCGAGTGTGAAGGAATATTCAATTGAAATTATTTCGAATGTTCTGTAGTACATTGTCGCGTTATCACGTGGTCATACCTTCACATTTTGACAACGACGATCTTGAACTCCTTTCCAAGAGAGCGGTAGATACTTAATGTCTTTACGCAACAGTCCTTTGCGAATAATTCATCCGAAAGATATACGATATACTTTGACAAACGTACGACAAAAATGTATGCTTAAAAATTTACGTGCGAGTATAAATGGTAAAAGTATCCTATTGAACCTGTGGATGTGGTATTAAGTGTACGTAGAATCTATACGTTCCGATGTTCTTTAACGGTACGTGACGAAGACCTTTCTGTGTCGCCTAGACTCACTCCTATACACGACCTGGACTAGAAAGTTTCGTTTGATCCGAAGCACCCGAGTCCCGAATGAGAATGGATGTATCGATCTAGTATCTATGATCGGTTCGAACGCTCTCCGAATAATGACCCAGACAGGACATAACTCAAATTTGTCTAAAAGTCGTTGTATATGTCTCACTTTTTGATGTCTCAATCTTGTCTCAACTCTCAAAGACTTCTATAAGAGACCAAAAGACGTCTTTGAGAGCCAAGAGAAGACATAAAGTGGGACATTTGACGTCCATACGACGCCTTTGATTGAAAACTGTTCATCAAGTTTTAATTTCGGAGGAAATCTGCCATCTCAGACTCAAACTCGCTAAGATCAATTCAGTAGCAGCTATGAGATTGCATTTTGACAAAATTTGACACAGAATGGTTCGTCGTTGACCTTCGGCACACGAAGCATGTGGAATTATCCTTCTGATTGATGAATACCTATCGGAGTTTACCAATACTCGTGGTTGATGTCGAAACACCTGACACACGTTAACGGAGCTGTTGCATGAGGCGGTACTATTGATGGTCAATGTTGCGGTCAATGGAACCTCGGACACATTCGGTTGGTCAGAATTCTGTAGACGAAAATAAAAAAAATGCAGGAATGAAAAACCCTGGCAGCCTTGACAAATGACGCAATTGCAGTTAGTTTGTTACAATAAACCCAGATACTGCCTCGTTCAGAATGACTTTCTACCTTCTGCAGATAGAATGCTTCTTGGAATAACGTTCGTGAAGCTTGAACGAGAAATGTCCTCGCCTACGTCGCGGTGTTTCCGTTCCAGATACAAAAGATACGAAAATCGTTCGAAGTAAATTGTATACTGTTCAAGTTTCGAGTCTGAGTTTCGGTATTGCGGTGTGTAATTGTCTGGCATTGTTCTCCTACCTAGAAAAAGCAAATCTGATTTGCGATCGTCAGTTATGATCCAGAGATCCGGTTCGAGAAGAAACAAGAATTTTATGGTCCTGCCACTAATTTTCACACCACGCACTTTGGCCTGTGTCATCATGCGTGCAGTGATGAAGATACGCAATATTGTAGCATCCTTTCAGTTTTCATGACCTCAACAACCATACGGTCGTTAACAATTCCGATTGTTTTCAACGATAAAAGGACTTAACTGCGACGTGAATGGATCTGACATCAGTCGCTGTGGATTCTAAGTAAATGAAAAAGTGCCTTTTCAGCTAGTCTTACCGAGTAATCCTGATTTAACGTCGAATTAAAACAGCCGTGAACAATGGTAGACTTTTGAGCTGCCTGGTGAAAAAAAATACATTCAAACCTTATTTTTTTCTCTATATAATAACTGTCCAATAGTTCATTAAAATACTTGTATCGTTTACCATGAAAATGGATAAAAAATACATAATAATGAAATAGAAATTTATTGAGATAGGAGACAAAGTTCCGTCATTGCAGTACATGAGAAAATAGATATGAAAGAGATTGCAATGACGTAATTAACTGATGACTTAAGTCTGCCTTATAATTGTGTTACCCAACAATTATACAAAAGGCTTCAACTACTAACACTACCGTTATAAATTTGAATAATTTCGAATTACGCGCAAGTGCTAGAATCTGACATTAATTTCCCAAAAAAACAAATCAGAGATACCTGAATAAATGATCATTAGATAATTTACTAATTGGTAATTCGACGCCTTGTCAAATTTGGCACTCCGAAAATTAGAATTAAGACATGTAGATTTTTCTAAATTATATACATGAAAGTCGACGGTTATAAATAATGGTAAATTTATTATTGAAAAATACACGCGATATTTATAATCCTGATGACAATTGTGAGGTGAAAACTTTTTATTTATTTTTTTTACAGGTATTCGTTCTTGCCGTACAGTCCGAACCTTGTTCGGAATATGGATGTCCGCACCCTCCGCGACACGAACCGTTCGTACCAGCTCTTCCTGGACACACGCCAAGGTGCGCAAAGCCGGGACAAACCTTCTGCGAGTCATTGGACCACTATCCACAGTAAGAATACCAGGATAATAAATCGGGTCGTGGATTGAAAATAAATATTTCATTATGTCTAACACACGTTTTTAGATCCTGAATGAATAAATCAGTCGGAAAAGTTCAAGTGGATGGCGATATCAGGCTGCACAAATTGAATAAAAACAAAAAACAAGCGGGTTTGGGCTGACTGTGAGCCAATCTTTGAACTTCCCGTTATTTATTTTGTTATCAGGTATTTTTAATTTTGCATATCTGACCTCAGATTCTTGATCAGCGGTTCAAAAAACCTTCGACTACCGATTCTTATAAGATTTCGAAAGTTTTTGGTGATTTTTCCACAGGAAATTGGATACGCCATTTCGAATTTCGCGAATCTGACCTAAAATCCGTGATCAGTGACCCAAAAAAACTTTCAGTACCAATTTTCATCGAAATCCAATTTTTTTTCCAGCACATCGAATACGCCAAATTAAAAACCTCGAAGGAGGTAAAGATGAGGCACAGTGACCTTTTGATGAATTAGAAGAAATTCGATTTTTACACCATATTAAATCGCACCATATTAAAAACCTCGAAGGAGGTAAAGATGAGGCACAGTGACCTTTTGATGAATTAGAAGAAATTAGATTTTTACACCATATTAAATCGTACCGGATGATTAATCGCTCTTGAATTTTAGTTGATAATAGCTTTGGGTGTACAGATGATGTCCAACTCTCAAAGACTTTCTCGGCCTAATTCCTCCTCTTCCTTTTCATCTTTGTTCCTAAATTGTTCGTTCAATTATGCGGGAAAACTATTTTGGATGGATTGATTGGTTGATTTGCTTGCATGCCTGTCCAGTGAATATTGGGATGCAAGCAGAACTATTGACAACTTTCGTTCTATCGAGGTAAATTCATGCATTCATACTCTATGAAACTTTCTACGGGAGAAGATTGTTCACGACAGAACAATCCACTAAAAATTATCACTATCATCTATGCGTTTAATTAATTAATTTATGCCAGAAGAAACCGTACAGGATAACATATTTCTTACACAATGTGAAAGATAATCAGAAAGGAATTACACAAGTGTACATTCACATGTATATGATTAACTTTGAGTAAATATATGCGGAAAAAGAGATAAAAATTGCATTTCAAAATCGTCAACTCTTCTTCTTCTTTCAGACTGATTTTTTTTTCTTTCTAGATATAATTCTTAACACCACGATGTAGACGTGCGGTCAAGTTATGTATGCAGACCGTTATATTTGACGAAGTTCTACATACACTTTGCATATACGGTTATATGATAAAAGAGTCTTCCTCCATCCCACGTGCAGCTGGCAAACCTAATAATATCCGAATTCAAAACAAACAGCGATTATCCTCGATTCGAAATTGATTAATCTTCAGACTTCCTGTGTCGTATATCAAGGAGTTGAAACCCATTGAGTTAATCGCTGTGAATTCTTCGCCTTATTGTAACAGTTGCAACGATTCGGAAATTCCGTATAAATTATCGAGCTCGTGCTAATTTTGACGAAAAAGTTAATGGACACTTGGCCAAGATCTTTTCTTCAGACATAACTCAGGTGGTATTGCAAAAAACATGTTGTATATCCCAAGGCGGGAAAATTACATTTGAACCTCAACGAATTCCCGCACACAGCCCAAAGTGAGAATAAAAAATCTGCCACGTTTGATTGTTCGGGACATTGAAGACAAAACTAGTTATTTATGTTTGGTGTACAAAAATTCATTCGAGAAAAAATCAACAGCTATTTCTGATTAACACTTACTGTAGTTACGTTGATTGGTGGAACCCCCCCTTAATTACGAAGGGTGCTTATTCACAACCCGGTAAACCGACATCAGATTGTAATTTGAACCGATTCAACAAGCTAACGAAAATTAATAACAATTCCGATGGTGGACTCAAGGTTATCTCGATCTCGTGTCACAATCACACGTTCATTTATCGTACGACATGAACAATCTCGAATCTAGATTAAGTGATACTTTCAGGGTTGTCCGCACCACGCGGCCACGGAGCGAAAAAATAAGCGTATTAGTGATTCAATTCTATACGCAACGCGATTCTAATCATCTGAACAAACGTTCTATTGAGATCACATGGTGACTACGGCATGGCGGGTTCGAATTGTACGTCAGTCTATCAAATTCATGGTCTATATTAACAGGTAGCACTTACGGAAGTAATAATATCTCATTTGAATCAGAGTTACGGAAGACTGTCATAACAACACACGTCAGCCTCGATATTTCTGTACACATGATTAGCTGCTCTACTAATTCACTGGTAACGAGTAAAAGGAGAGTTAAAAAGTACCCTGCGGGTTTTACACTCGTTTGTCGTAAAAAACAGCTGAACGTTTTCTTCCTTATTACATCGGTAATCGTTACATCGCTCTCACCATTTGTTTTTAAATCATGTAATAAAAGAAAAGTTGATTACATTTTTGTCCTAGTATGCTAGATATGCTAGAGGAGACTTGATTGACTAATCAATGAGTTTCATTTGATGGATTGGAAACGGGTCACGTCGAATTCGATCGAAGGTTGAGTTTCGGTTAACGATTATTCACGTAACTGATGATTGGTTTAGTAACATCAGCAATATATTGCAGGAATGAGATTCAAAGCAAATGAATATTGCGGGATGATCACTGTACCGTGACCATGGCCTTGGTACACATGTGTAGCCACACATTTTTACCATTTACTTGCAATAATTCACACATTTGTAAATTTATTGCGGTAAATACATTTTTTTAGATTCATCTGCATCGGAAAATTAGCAGATGTCATCATCAGACAGAGTTTCTTTTTTACAAATTGGTGAAGTTTCTTGACTGTTTGAGGTAACTATGAAGTCGGGACTCGTGGGTGTAACAGTTATGGTGTTTAAGCAAATTTTTTATATTTTGCGACGACGTCTCGGTTGGTCATGGCCAACCATTCTCAAGTCGAAAATTGCTCTTCGGTTGCGTATAGATGTTATCAATTTAGCGCATGGTGAACGAAGAGGACCGCAACGTCGTCGCAAAATATAAAAAAAATTGCTTAAACACCATGACTGTTACACCCACGAGTCCCAACTGCATAGTTTTTACAAAGTACAATGTTCAATTACGAAGTGGATGATCAGATTAATAGTCTATATGACCGATTATGACTCAACTTTGTGTAGCCCTTTTTTTTAGCGTGATGAAGTTCGTACTCCGAGATTCATGAAAGGAACTATAGCTTCAGAAAGTTACTATTGATGTTCAATTCAATAGATGCTAATAATTAATAGAATCTAAATTTACTAAAAATTGTCAAATATCTATAACAATTGGCTTAATTATTTTTCGAAATTATTCGTTAATAAATCATAATAATATCATTCTTCAGAACTGAAATTATGAATCATGAAAGATGCTCACACCGTATTAACAAAAACAAAAACTCTCAAAGACTCACAATTCATTACAGTATCGATCAGGGATACTTTTCGAATCGCAGATGTAATCGCATGAAACTGAGTCTTCAAATCGAGAATCGTATGGAGTACAATATGCAAAAATATCTTTTTACCCGACTACGATAAAATGATCATATTTCACCCCTGAAACGCGGGTCGAAAGTCATCAATTTCGGACCAGAGGGAAGAAAAGTATATTCCCGAGGAAAAAATTAAATTGCCGGGCGAAAAAGTCCACAAAGATCGAAAAGGTTGTGAGTGCAAAAAATTCAGGATTGCTAGAAAATTAAGTACTATTTCTGTATATTTCGATTGTTTCAACGAACGTGAAAGCATTACGAAGGCTAATGGAAAAAAGTAAAAGCAAAATTTATTGAGTCATTTTTCTATTCACTAGATGCCTGAATTGTGATGGTATATTTTGAAGACAGCCGAAGTTTTGGTATCAACAATGAGGTCCTGCCTTTAGCCTCCGGTATTTAGACACCTGATTAAACGTCGTTGAACTCGTCGAAAATTGCTTATGGCACACCTGCACGGAATGTTTGAGCTAATTAACGTTCCGCGCTAGGGCTTTATTTTTCGCATTGATTGGAAAGTGAAACTTTCGATCGCAGGAAATCGCAGGGTCACACGAGTACCTAATCTCGGTCGCTCTGTATTCGGGTTACTCCTAATTTCAGGTGGTATATTTCAGATCGGATTATAATGTCATCGGATTAGATTAGTCAATCAAGGAAAGTTTCACGGTGCGGAAGGGAGTAGAAACTACGCCCCACGTGATACGAAATTGGAAATGGAAATCCCAAAGTTTAGTTCGCGGAGGAAATACTCCAAGATCCTAACTCGCTCGAAACTATGCCTCAGGATCTTGGAATCATAAGCGCTTGGCGCTTCCTTGAGTCTATATTTTTATAGATTTTACTCGAAACGATTCCTTCCCGGAATGAGACGAATCAGAATCGGCCAATAGCCTATCGTCGGTATAATAATCTCCATCGACTAGAAACCAATAATTCTCGTTGGATTAAATTCGTCACTATTACAATTCCAGCTCGAATATACGGAGTGAAAGTAGCTTCTGACACCGAATCATCAACTTCGCTATGAAAACTTTCGATTTCGATTTTGGCCTACTGCCCGGATGCTCGGAAATTCGGAGAAACCGTGCGAAAATTTAACACGGGTCATTTGTATCGATATTCATCGCGAACGATTGGCGAAGTTAACGAACCACTTGAATTCGATCGCATGAATTGAAAATATGACTCATTGACCGGAACCGAAAGATGACTAGAAAAAAAAAATTGTATGCTCATCGAGAGTACGGTGCAATTTAGAAATTGCAAGAGACAGTCCGTAGATTGTTTCGTACAGGTGAAGAATATATGAAAGCGAGGTGAAAGGCACAATGCTTAGAGACATGTTTGGACCCATAACACAATTTTTTCTTTCAACAAATTAGAATAATTCCAAATCAAGGATAATGCAATCGCCATGAGACTGTGAGACATGAAATAGGACAGAGTTTCCTTCATGTTCAAAAATATGTTTCTTCCTATACTTGCTTCAATACTATACCTATGTCACTGATTTTAGTCCATCAAAAGTGCATTCCACACGAGAGGGAAATTACTCGTTGAAATAACGTTTCAGTAGCACATGAAATATTGAGAAATGAATGAAATAACTGAGAAAATGAATGAAATGATGAGAAAAAAAAATTCATAAAAATAGGTTGAAACAAATGAAAAAATTAATTTCGATTATTTCACTGATCAAAATAATATGACAGTCAAGTTTTTCTTTCTAACGATTATGTTGCTGTAATTTCTAATGGTGAATTACGTCGTTAGTGTACGACACCGTTCATAACAATATCGGTAAAAAAAATATAAATGAAAATAATGAATCGGGAGCAGAGTTAATTTGGTGGTACACCGAAAACGAAATCGCGCCCTTAGGCTAATTACGTAATTACGTAATTACGTAATGCGCCCAGGGGGGAAGGGGGGTTAAAAATGGTCAAAAATAGCGTTACGTAATACTTGAATTTGAATTTGTACTATTACTCGAATTGATACCAAATCTGTGTTTAGCCCGTCTTCGCTAACCGAGACGAGGCGCAGAGTGTCGGCTCTGATATAGATGTGAGTTTTAATGAGATTAAGAAATCAACTATTGAACCTTTAGTCCGTGGTAACGGGAAGCCGTACTTACATCGAAGAGCATGTATATTGGCGATGCGAAGTATGAATTAAACATCGAAGTTCCATGTACGGCGATGATGTGCTTATGATGTAGGTGTAGAAGTTATATCGTAGACAAGTGGCATCGGGTCAGAGAGAAAGTTTCACGGACTTCCCTGTTCCGATAGAGGATAACACTGACCTTATTCCCGAACTTTTTGCCATATCTCATTCCACATTTGGACTATAATTTATGGTCAATTGAGGAGTTGAAAACTTTTACCGCAGGTCCTAACGAAATTCCGTGGGATTAAACTTGAAATTTCTCGGTTCGCCTCAATAAGCCGATCCTTATATGCGATTTGCTGATAAGCTTGAATTATTACCGTAGTTTTATTATTATACACGTGTTGAATAAATTTGTGTGAACCGTTAAACAGAAAGATAGCCGTAAAACCACTGATGTCGAACCACTCCTTTTTTTACTATTTCAATTTTCTGCTCACATATGCGATCCTCGACCATACTCACGCGGTGGGTTCGACACCACGAATTTTTAACGCGTGCCACCTGTTTCGGCGATGTGCTCTGAATCCTGAAGTCGAATTTTTGTCATTCCCGACGAGTACCAGCAAACAATGACCTTCCTTGTTGTTTTCCAACCGGTAAAACGCGTCCATTTCTTTCGACAATGAAAAAATAACCATCAGTGAATTCCGATTACGAATGAATCTGCGTTAAATCAGTTATAATATCGTACTATATCGTAGTAGGTGAGAGAAAATCGGTGCCCTTGTTTAAAGCGAGCACGTGTAATCGGTAAGGGATGTGGGTTTATCGTGGCAGGCCTACTCCCCCATTTCCCGAGGGCACTGCGTAGTTTCAATCGAATAAGCAATTCCTAATTAGCATACAAAGTGTCGTCTTAACCCAGAAAATTAATTAACGTAAACAACTACGTCGCCTTTATCTTATACACGACGAGCAATATCCATTTTGTAATAGATAAGCGGTTAATATCTAGTATAATGTAATTGGGAAAGATACGTGTTTATCCCCTTGTTGAACCTCCACAGTTTCACCCAAAGGAACCAAATCTACGTTTTAATCACCCGGAAAATTTGCTACGAATTCGCATCTCGCTATCAAAAAAAAAAGGATCAACACTATTTTTTCTTTCGTCTTTTCAGACAGCTGATCAGGTTCCTCATAGACAAATTGAGCTTCAACTACCAAACGCTACTGATCGACGAATCGAGGGACGAATTCAACGCCTACAGGTCGGTGGGTTTCTTCGTGTAATATTTGACGATCATGCCGTAATTACGATTATGTAGATCGGTGGACTTGAGGAGGTTGCGAATTCCGCACCTTTCTGACTATAATCCTCCCGAATCTCTTCCGGTGAACGTGGATCACGTAATGGATAACGTGACGTTTCGAGACTTTCTCGAGCCCACTTTTAAGCTGAACCGCGAATCAGGCTATTATGATGAACAAAAAACCGAACTAAACTTGCCGATGTTTCAAGAACGGAACCGGATTATCACGGGGGCTACGAATACCACAGACCGGAAATATCGCAAGTGTTTCCGCAACCGTTGCCGTTTCTCCCAGCTCAATACCCTTTTGGACAACCCGCTCCAATATACGGACCTCCGCGAAACAATACGCAGAATCAACAAGGGTGAGTTTATTCTTTCTTCAACGATTCACGGATAGAAGAAGCATGGAGCGATTACTCAAAAGTTACAGAAACTTACATTTTTCTCAAAATAATTTGGGAATCAACAGTTAATGACGATTTTTATCTGTCCAATTGTGGAATTCATGTATTGAAAATAAAAAAATTTCGAAGATCACCTAGATACTAGATACAATAATTACCTGGGTTACATGAAGCACGAAAAAAAAAAAGAAATAATATAAGAAATTGAGGTTGATCAACGAGATCACAAACATTGCAGAGATTCCAAAAAAACGATAAAATGATTACTGATATCCCAAGAATAATACAAATTTTACAAAAACTACGAACGTAACGCAATGAATTACAGAAATTACACGAAGAGTACAGAAAATTAGAACGGTATCTAATGATTATCCTTATCCCTGTCATTCTGTGTTTTATATCCAGAATTATCACACTTTCTAGACTGTTTTCTGCTAATTTATTAATACTGCAAATTTATTAATATTGCAAAATGATTTTTATCCTCATTTATTTATTTTTCCAATTTTTCTGAACGCAGGTACAACTACCCAGCACCACCCAGATCCCCCAACAATCCTTTCATACAACAATCGCCAGGAGTTTCGCACCACGTGCCACAGATACAGCCTCATATACCTCGCCAACATCATACAAATCCGTTCGTCTACCCTCAGGTACAGGCACTGTATCCTCTTGGACAGAATCAAGGCTGGTGGGCAAACAGGTAGGAAATGAATGTTTTGTCTTTGACTCGATTTCTTTTTTCTTCAACTCAAATTCTGACGAATACCATGAAGGTATACAAGGAGCAACGTGAGAGACGAAGCATCGAGAAGAAGACCGGGTCGTTCCCTGCGTTTGAATCCTCTCCTGGAATATACAACGTCGAAAAAAAGTCGAACGAAAAGACAGTCGAACTCTTCGGATCAGGCGACCCCACTTTGCGCAACAAATTCACAGTTCATAATGCCGAAAGCGGCACTAAACAACCGGGGAAACTGGATGTACGTGGTGAACCTGCAAGAACAAGGAGAGAAGTACACGCAATTAGTGAAAAGCGAAACTTGCGCGTGAGTAGGAAAATTATTTGCCAACAATTTATTATCAACCTCGCGAATTAATCATGCTACAGTCATTTTTTACTCTTCTTTACCGACCGTACCCGGTTTTCACTTGTTTTCACTGATAGCAAAGCCTACGCGTCACGAGCGCGGAAAAGGAACCAATAGCGCAATTCTAGATGGAATTCCGAAGATGTGTATCGGAAAACTTCTTTGTTTCATGCAACAATGAAGACGTATTCTTGAAAACTGCACAAAATGGGAATTGTCGATGTCAAGCGGTGGTCGCGGCCATGATGAACGGGCGAAACTCACAATCACCGCTTGACATCGACAATTACCATTTTGTGCAGTTTTCAAGAATACGTCTTCATTGTTGCATGAAACAAAGAAGTTTTCCGATATACAATGTATATCTTCGGAATTCCATTTATTGTTAGAATTGCGCTGTTGGTTCCTTTTCCGCGCTCGTGACGCGTAGGC
>JAFFZH010016161.1:142768-167646 GCA_018420115.1 Euura saliciscinereae | reverse complement strand
CATGAATACGTCTTCATTGTTGCATGAAACAAAGAAGTTTTCCGATATACAATGTATATCTTCGGAATTCCATTTATTGTTAGAATTGCGCTGTTGGTTCCTTTTCCGCGCTCGTGACGCGTAGGCTTTGCTATCAGTGAAAACAAGTGAAATCCGGGTACGGTCGGTAAAGAAGAATAAAGAATGACTGGAGCATGCTCTTAACATCGAGCATATTTTCCACAATTACAGATCGGACACTTGCAACGGGTTGTGCAGCCTTCCGGCCGGCTATAGCAGTAGATGCCAGCAGCAATACGTCCAGAAAAGGCTCATTGCTCTTGAAGGTACCGGGGACCGTCTTTACACCGATGTTTTTTGGTTTCCTCATTGTTGCACGTGTCAAATAACCACGAACAACTGAAAACGTTATAATTGTGTTTGATGGACGTTTACATAGAATTTGCTCGGACACATATTGTAAAACGATACCCTAACAATATAAATTAATATTTCTCCTATATGAGAAAAAAAACACCCAATTTTTCGAAAAACTTGTTTCCTTTGAAAAATTGCTTCAGTCGATTCAGGGTACCCGAAGATCCCTAAAGGGGCCCTTCTTTTGACAGATTTATAAAGTGCTGTGGTAACGTTGCTGGGTCTGAGAACTAAGAAGACGGTGAATCTTTTATATTAATTTAACGATAACTAAAAAATAAATATGTGTGAAATTCTTTTATTATTCGATTGGGATTTTGTTTGATTTACAAAGATTTACCCAAAAAGGTGTCTTCCCCAATCGGTAAGAAGTCACTCAGACGGCTACTTAGCGGCTGTCGATAATGGCCATCTCAACACTGCGTTATTCGTCGTCGATAAAAATTTATAAAATTTCACCAACAGATGGCGATATCGTAGCGGGAAACACTTCCGGGAGGTATGAATTTTCAATTTTTATAATAAAGAAGTGATCGAGAAAATAAGTTAAAATTTACCAGTTTTCTTCTCATCAATTTAGATCATCAGAACATGAAGTCTTTAAACAGAGAATTGAAACAATATTTGATTGATCATAAAACTAGACAGCGAATAATTGTTTGAATAATTTTTCACACTTCGATCATCAGTTTTCTTTATAACACTTTTAGAGATTACTAATCAGCTGACGGTGAAAAAAATAGAAGATAACTCAGAGGAACTTTGAAAATAGTCAACTTGAGGCATCTGCATATATAGATTTCTGTATTGTATTGAACGAGTTTCGCGATTTTTGAAGAGAACCTCTAATCTCTATCTGCGAGTCGCCATACTTGACGATACGACAAATTTTCATTCACGTATATAACATTTCCCCCATGATTACAAAGGATAAAGTTATTTCAAGGTGACGTGCGGGTTCAACGTTGGCTCAAATCCGCTGCTTGTGAAAACAGTGATATTTACCCAGTCCTGGGTATTAGCCCGGAGGAACACACTCGGCGATGTTAATCTTGACGATAAAGAGTTTCAAGAAATCTCGGGATAACAAAATCGCGAAATAAAGAATCATAGATTCCAAAGATTTTTCTGTTCAACGAAAAAAAAGAATGATTTTTTTATTCAATCACCAGTAGAGTGAGTTTACTTATCTGGTTGACGTTCGTACATCAATTTTGGATCACAGAGCTTTCATGTTCACCTGCGATTGTCGCAACAGGGTTGTAAGATAATCGAGGTTGTACGTACACAACGTTTCACTGAATGAATCGTGACGTGAATCGTATGAAACTATACAAGATATCGATTACCTACCGCTAAAATCGGATATACGGAAGGAACATGATAGGATAATGACAGGCTATCGGGCTGGAATACGGAAATACGAAGTGACAAGAGTGAAAGAAGAGTATAGCAGAAGGTAAAGTAAAGTAAAAGAGAAAAAACCGTTTCAAGGAATAAGGAAGCATCAAGAGGCATAATGTCGGAGGCATTTCTCAAAGAGGTCATCATAACACCGCGCAGGTACTCGCAGCCATCAAAACAAGCCCAAGTTTAATCCCACCCATCGTCTCTACACACTTTGAGAGCGTAAAAGCTGGAATTCATTATTTACGTGTGTTTAATATCACATCGAACCACTTAACGCTCAGATGCGCCGCGAACACCCTGGACCAAAAATCCAAAAGTCGATTTCTCATCCCTTATATCGATATGAATCGTAACACCGGTGTTGAAGGGTAGAGAAACGCGGGAACCTGAACTACCTGATTCCAAATGTGGTACCAAATGCTGCCAAACGTAGTCGGACAGTATATCGACGCCCGATACGAATAAAAGCACGTTTCAGATTCCGGGTGGTAAAAAGCACGTTTCAGGTTGACTCGAATACTAGCACATTTCGGGTTGACTCGAATAATAGCACGTTTCGTTAATATTATAATCCGATTGCCATTGTTAGACGGATTTTAATATTAACGACGCGTGCTATTATTCGAGTCAATCCAAAACGTGCTAGTATTTGAGTCAACCTGAAATGTGCTAGTATTCGAGTCAACCTGAAACGTGCTCTTTTCCACCCGGAATTTGAAACGTGCTCAGCTTTTCCACCCGGAATACGAAATGTGCTCTTTTCCATCCAGAATCTGAAACGTGCTTTTATTCGTATCGGGCGTCGATATCAGCCTGAATAGCGTCAAATTGGCTCCATACCGCGATTATTTCAGCGCTGGAACCTCGCCTTCGATTTTTCCGATTTACAGCATTCTGGATTAATTTTACGTCTCGATAACCGCGAATATAAAATTTTTCCAAAGACACACGTTATCCGATTTATTTTGTGAGAGAGTCTCCACCATCTTCTCATCCCCACGATAATCAACGTGAATAAATAAAATTTCGCGTTATCTATAAGTGTCTAATTGTCAGTCTGCGAATTTCTTACTTCCAGGCGTCGTGACGCCGGGAATGACGCTCCCGGCATGCACTTGTCGGCGTCCCTCCCCCACCTGCGTAGCACAGAAGAAGGAACCGAGGTGGACGCAGACAAGTCTATGTGCCGTGTACACCCGGGGGGTAATATACACACGAGAATCGCATGCATCCACACTCCGGTAGGGCGTGTACGCGTATAGTAATACATTGCAGTTGGACGCACGCTCGTGCACGTACAGGGCCTCTGTGGAGCCCGAGAGTAACGGTGACTGTACTTGAAGGGTTTCCATTATGCGTCCACGCACCCCGGGAGCTCGAGTCGAGTTTTCGAGTCCTGCGATATTTTTCCTCTCTCGCTAATAGGCTCTCCCGGGTACCTGCGTACGCAATTATCCTGCAAGTGCAACGACGTGCGTGCCCGGTCTTGTCTGCGTGCGCACGAATCCTATTCCACCCCCTGAAAACCCTCTTCAGATTCTGCGCTCTTTCTTCGCTGCCCGGTTATACTATATATACCTATAATGTATATTTTTTTCATCCTTTTTCTTTCACTTTTTTTTTAAATTCTAGAACCTCAGAGACTAATCCAGTCAACTATAGGGGTGTTAAAAAAATAAGGAAAAATAAAGAGCCGGAAAAACATGAAAGGCTAAGTGAGGCTGACGTTGACACGGATTTTAATAAACTCAAATATTTAGGGTGCAGGAATTTATTTCCGGATCTTCAAACCCCGATACAGAGAATATAATGAAATTATTCGAATTTAGGATTGTTTTTGATTTCCCGATATCGAATCGCCTGGTGTTCGAAATTTCAGGTGTACAGTTGCGACCCGAACGGGTTTCGAGGGAAGCAAGCCGTGACCCAGATAGTCATTACTGATATTTGTTTTGCTCCTTGAACTTGAATAGGCGACTGGTACTCGCAATGTTGCGAATACGTTGATGAAGGAACGTTATAAGAAAAGGCACAACGATGTGAAAAATTGGCGTATATTTTTTTGTGACGTAAAAAGAGTTCGCGAAGGCATAACGCGTGAATGAAAAACTCTTTCTTCTTTCATAAAAACAATGGAAATATACACAGAATAACAAAAGGATCGAAATCTGAATGAAAAGATCACTTCACCAAGTGGTAAAGGTGCTCCACGTAGATATTACTCTTCTTTTTTAATCTCTCACTCTCTCTTCACCCTCAACCCGTTCGTCCGTACTGCAGCGCCTGGATATAAAGTCCACGAGGAACAGTAATTATAAACGATAGTAGACAGGGGGGCGAGGATATAATTGTGATTGGTGGGGGGGGGGGGGGGGGGGGACCCAACGGGGACCGACTGCGGCGGAGGCAGGGGCATGACTTCCTTTTAATCTCAAAGCTAACCCGTTCGTCCATCTATTCGCCTCATTTTACATCCCACCCATCGGCCTCGATCCTCTACAATTCGTCCGCGTGATTACCAGCCACGTTATTAATTGATCATTGATACAGTTTATTTCATATTTTTCAATTATTGCCCCCGTCGTAAAAGTAAAATATGTCTACTGATCTCGCTGCTTGAATATATGGAAAACACTAAATTGACTATTAATTGCAATAGCATTAATTTTGATGCGGGAGCGGCTATCAAACATGATTATTATATTGTCAATTTAAAGTTAAGTAACGTTCGAAACGATTTTTCTTCCGCTCCATGCTATGACGTCACCATTCAGTATCACGAGTCGACCATCCAGCTTTATCTGTCGGAAACCACTTCTCGCTGGTTCTCGTTTTATATTGGTGGGTTCCGAGGGGTAACCACTCGTAGATCAAGGTTTAGACCTGACTTAGAAAGTGGTTAATAACCGGTGGATTCGTTAGATTATCGACACTGTTGAAAACAATCTGTGAATTCTTGTGAACTTTTTTACCCTGTTACTGTTTTTCTTGTCAAAAATAAACGGAACACGTTACTGTCCAAGGCTTGTGAATTATAAATTACCTGTAAAATGGTAAATATAACAAGAAAAATGTGTTGAGTTGTGATAAAATTTTGTAAATGTTTGAATGACATTGATAAACAATTATACTATGTAAATTAGCTGAAATTCTTGTGTAATTGACATTAATTTTCCTGTTCATTTTGGAATTAGGAATAATGAACAGGTTAAAGTTCGAGATTAACGGAATGTCTGTCAAATTTACAGAAATATTTCTGTGAACTTTTTGGGACACGGAAAATATGTTAAGATTTGTTCAAATTTCCGACTTTTCAATTATGGCGGTGAGATTGTGAATCATGACGTCACGTCCAATCAGAAGATGTTCCTGCTCAGGTGATTTTTTTTTTGTCGATGTTAAATAAAAGGAAATGCGGGAAGTGATTAAACGCGAGGTTCTGCGGCGAGGGCCAGGACTGTCCTCTTAATCTGTAATTCTAAGCCCGCTTATAGCCTCCCAGAGCCATGCAGAGTTAGATAGGTCAAGTTTACTGCCTGCGGTCCCAGGCCGCAACGATTCCGTAAACCCTTGCCCTTGTCTCGGACGGGTCGGCGTCTTGACTCTCCCAGACCCTCCCCGACCCGAGGGATGACCCCCCGTCGACCTATTAGCATCGCACGTTATCCCGTACACAAGAGACCCGGGGCTACTGACCTCTCGATGTTTATGCGAAGGACGTAGGTAAAACCTGGAAATCCTAAAGGGCCGATTTCCTTTTGCCGGATTTTAATTCTCCGCGTTCATCCATCGTCTCCTGAGTCCTGACGTTTACGCAGCATCTTGGCAGCCGTAACGATTACAAAATTTCTGACGTCACTAGCCTATCACAATAATGCCGACGTAGAATCACCGTTGGTTACGTAATGGTGGACCGTATGACGCGTGGGGCTCATACTACGTAAACAAATAGTCAGGACGAGGTGAGAGGGAATTGGGGAGGAGACCCTCTCGCTCACTTCGCAACCCCTCAGGTGGAAAGGAAGAGACGCGGGTGTGAAGAGGAGGGGTCAGGATTGCGCCTCGGTTTTACAAGGGGCTTACACACGTCACCGCGATTACGCGGACGACACTTTCGCCACGATGACTTCATATCACATCCATGGAGGCGCAGTTTGTTACGAGTAATCAAGAAACGAAACGTTTATACGCAAATCTTGGTATTGTCCATGACGACAAAGAATATCGCGTTCGTACACACGTAGATCTTGAATGATTCAAGGAAATTATCTACGCAGCTATGTAATTCCAACGTTACGAATTTTTGGTTACACAAGTACAAGAAATATATGCAACAATACAGAAAAGACTTCAGGTTTCGAAGGCATATGGTTAGCAATGAAAATGGTGAAAGTTTTTGAATTTTTTTAGCTTCAATCTCGCGTACAATGGGTACGGAATTTCATTTTCTGGATCATATATGACTCTAAAAAGTAACTTTCGTACCGAATTTATGCGCGGACCGTGAATCTCCGGGATACGACATGTCTCATGTGGATAAATCCCACATTCGCACACCCTTTAAAAAGCAACGATTTCGTTCGAGATTCGTTTCTTTTTCAAAGTTCCTCTATACGTCCCTTTGAATTCTCAGTATTAATTATACTGCTTTCTCGAATCATCAATCCCAAAATCCAATTTCAAACGTTTTTCCCAGCCAAATGAGGAGCCCGAGACCCTTGTTATTCATTGGCACTGCTAAGAGGAACAAGAATACCTATATCCAACGAATCTGGGCATCACTCGTCTAGAAATTTACTTTCAAATCGGGAAAACTGTCCAGCCTCCCACTCCCCGATTCTTTTAAGACTGGCACGATTTTCACTCTCCATAGGAGTGAAAAAGTAATTGTTATTCCACTGGCATGATTTTCACAAATTTCACTCAAGTGGAGTGAATAGTGACTCCAAATACTTTAGAGAGTACAGTCGGACCCTGGAAGGGCTCTAGACAGTTTTCTCCGATTAAAAGTCAATTTCAGTGAACGAAACAGTGAAAGCTTGCAGGTGGGAGCGGAGGATGATGGCAAAAATGACATTGACGATGTTCAACTTTTCGACGAATCTGTTGCTCGAGGTTGTTGAATGAAGGGTATGGTTTGATGCTGGAAAATATTTCGCTACTTCCGCGAACCCGCCAGCGCATAAACAGACGCTACTAACGTTCCCGAAAATGTTCAACCATAACAATAAAGCAAATGTCGTGCGCGATAAGGAACGAAGCACCCGCACGCCACCGCCACCCATACCTCCGAACTGGAATGGGGGTGTGGGAGGGTAAAGAGGCCTACGCAAGAGAAAAAAAAATTATAAGAAGAACTTTAGACTCTCCGAGTTCCCTCCGACTGAAAGAAGATTTCACCTTTTTTTTTAACGACCTTTTTGTCTTTCCGCTCTCGTTTTTATTCTTCAGTTTTCTTCTTCTCTTTATATTCTTTCTCTTACTTTCATTCTTCATGCAGTAGAAACTTTTTCCTGATAAACTTTTGCCAGTATAATATGTCGTGCGGTCTGAGGTTTTTCTATCACGACGATCCTTCAAACAGATACAGGATCGGTATGATAAGATTCTCTGTTATTGTATCGGGTTCAACGATCTCCGGAAAGTTAATTTCTATCTTGCAAACTTCGCCAATCCTTTAAACAAAAAACTCGGATCGATGAAAGATTGTATAGCCGACGATTCACGTATTTCTGAGATAAGGAAAATCACATAATTTTTCTCGATTCAAGAAATCCCTACGTCTGAAAATTGCATGGTGTATTTCCCGAAAAAGTTTTTGCTCTTGACTGAATCCTACGCCGATAACGCGGCCCACGCATATGCGGCCACGTGTTTGTATTGCGCGTGAAAGTTGCGAGGGGGAGGATCGATCGCGCGGGTCTGACTGCGCTCCGCTTCGCTTTCCGCAACGGTCGATTCTCTCCTAGGAAACCCTCGGTCCGTCCCGTTCCCGTTCCTGTTCCCCGTTCCCGTTCGCGGTGCGTCGGTGCGCTTCGTGCGTGGTCGTCATGGCAACCGCAGTGGCACGCATTGATCGCAGACTCCCTGTGCGTGGAGTGCGTGCCTCGGTGGAGTGCGTAGACGAGGACGGAACCAGGAATGGGAAGAGTACCGGAGGGGAGGAAACTGGGAGAGGGAGAGTTAGAGAGCACCCCGAAGAGCAGCGTAACACGCACACCGTCAAACCTCTCGCAATAGCACACATCTACGTCGAGGAGCATTGGGTTCGTGACTCGGTACGTGGTGCGTAGCACCACGACCCAATCAACCCCGCCGCGACATACCGCGTGCGGTATAACTTTTGGCCATTTCCTGATGCCGGATTTTGAGTCGTTGAAAATAGTCGCTATATGTGGATTCGGTTCTTCCGTGTCCGGGTGAATTTTAGGGAGTTTAGAGTTTTGATTTTATTGGGTAGAGTATAAAGTTCGTTTGATTTTTCCACGGTCCTCGTATCTCTCGGCGTTACCGTGATTCCCCGTTTTCAACGTGACGCAATTAATCCCGTTCGGACAGCCGAGGGTCGGCCAGCTCGAGCTTTCACGCGTCGTTGAAACTCCAATTTTCGAGTTAATCGCGTTTGATTCAAGGTCAAGTTCGCAGGACCCTGAACTGTGATTTCGAACAAAATATTAAACTCCGGGATAACACGTATAACAGCTAGGGCTCGGCGTGACGATCTGCCCCATTTTCACTATTTTATTCTTCTTTCTCAACAGTTCAATACTATAGTCGTTCGTCGCTAGATTTTCGAGAATAAGAGCTAAGCTCGAAAAAAGGGAGATTAGAGGATTACTGAGGTTGTGGCTTCCAATTTCACGTGATAAATGTTATTTGAATTTAACATTTTTTATTCCAGCGTGTAAGTACGATACATGCTCATGCTTAGTAGATCTAAAATAAGCATCAATTATCAATCGCCAGGGTTTTGACCCAGATCACAATATTGATAAAGCAAAAATTGTAATTTTCAATCAATTGTCATGTCTGTGATATATGACTAATAAATAATGATAGAAAATAAAGAAACAGTCCGATGCATCATCTTCGATATTGTTATCATTCCATCTATGTTCGTAACAGCATGGGGTTTGTTGCAGCTCGTCGGTATCGTCCTTGCGGCAGTTTCATGTGCCCTCTGGACCTCTGCTACATGGGATTTATATTCAGTCAGGTACCGAATAGGTGTGCAGTAAGGATGGAATAAGGGCACAAAAGAGAGTCACCGTTACACTGACGCTCCTAAGATGCTTTGGTGATCCTCGCAGTTTCCTGGGGATAAAGCTTAGTGCACGCGTACCTGGACCAGGTACAGATGTCCTACAGTCCGTCCACCTTAAGCTCCTATCGATTCTATTCCCGTGAGATTCGGGAGAACTCGACTGTATGCCAACACGTAGTCGAAAACCGACGATACTGCAAGTGACCTCCCCAGTTTCGAACAATGCAACGAGCTGTATGATTTTCTAAAATGACGATGAGAAAATTTCTTACGACCAATAGTCGAGAGGGGGGTGGTAGCTGTAATGGGGTCATAAATATCGAAAACTAAGCGTCAAATCCCAAAACAATAATAATTCACGGCAACTTCCTCCGCATCTGTTCCCGTTTCCTCCACACATCTGTAACACTATGGTGGCGGGACGTACGCCTCGATCAGCACCGCTGCCATGGCCCATGGGCCTATGGGCTGGACTAAACTATGTGTAGTATAGACTCCAGATGTGACACGATGTAGCCGAGCGATATCGTGGTGCGGCTCAACGCGCACCTTTCATCCCTTGGCATTCGGCAGATACATCGAACCTCGGTACCACAGGGCAAAGGCCTCACCGGACTCGCCTCAAGCCTCGACGAAATAAGGACGAAGACATCATACCGAGGACAGAGAGTGCAAGAGAGTGGGGGATACTACGAGGAGTGAATTTCTCTGGCGGTCAGTAGCTGCAGTTGAGGCGCGTGCCCTTCCGGCCAAATCGGCCAATGGTAGAGCGGCGAGGATCATCGGGAAGGGGAAGCAAAAAGAATTTAAAAAAAAAGTGCTGACTTTCTGAACATGTGCGCCGGCGACGTTGGTATTTAAAATTTCAGGCAGCTGTTCATGGGACCTGAAATAAGTAATACGAAGAAACGCCGGTGGCGACTATCAAGGGAACGAACGATACCTACGTACTGCATAAAGTACTGTAAATACAGATAGTGTCCATCAGAGGTTCACATTTCGTTCCAGAATCTATCCCCCCGAATATTGAATGAGAATTTGATGCATAGGGCTTGAGAAAAAGGTCCAGAAGCCAAGGGACGTCGGTGAAATGACCCTGGGTGGATTAGCTTATTCTTAGACGACTCGAGACTGAGATTTGTTAGGGGATTCCCTGACTTCCTTAGACGGCTTAGGCGCTTGACGCGGTAACCTTAGCAACCCGGCAACTGGATATACATCGGTATCAAAGTCACCCGCTCTTATCAATTTTTATATTCAATCCTCCGAAAGCATATTGCGCCATAATTTGATGATAAAACGATCAGCGATCATGATTTTACGACCGGGGTGAGATTTGGGACAATTTCACTTCCGAGAGTAAGATGAGTGTATAAGAGCACTCGCGACGCGCCGCGAATGGCGATTTTCGCTATCGGCTGTGATTTGTAAAAGTTCTTTATTTGTTAGGTCAGTTGAAGGCGTGGACGAAAGCGTCGTCGTTGAGGATCCAACCCCAATCCATTGCGTTAACTACGGGTGTTACCAGGACGATCATCCCCTATTAGTGTCCGGCGTCGGTCCTCCCTCACCTTAACACCCAAGCAACCCCTCAGGAGCTGTTGTACCTTTCTACCCTCTGCAGCTCATTTGCCGGGAATGAACCTACTCCGCTGTTTTACTTCGCTTCAATTCTTCTTCTTCTTCTTCTTCTTCGTCTTATTATCGGTTTCGTTTACCCTCCTTCTCTATCCTCGGAATAAAAAAAAAATCTTCGGTAAGAGAAAAAGAGAGAGAGAGAGGGAGAAATGAGAATTTAAGCCCCCATCTGTTTCTATATGTATAGAGTGGTGGGTACACATGCACACAAAAGTAAAGATTGAAATCAGGTCCTCCCGCAGGACATCCTTTTGTCCCGACGTTTGCTCTTCGAAGAAGACAATAAAACCGAGTTCTGATTGGCTCCGAGCCACGCGCCGGTACTTCTGGACCTAGAATCGGCAGATGGTTTTTTTCGGTTTTATCACAATATCAGTGCGTTTATTTTGGAACGCAGTAGAAATCCTGCTCGAAAGACATGTGAAGGCCTGTTTTTATTTTGAGGAGATACACTTGGCGTTGAACTCCCCCTACACAGAAACCTCGAGGGTACTGACCAGCATATGTAGGTGCTGGTCCCAGCCAGGGGTGCCTCGGAACCCCGATTTTTAGCGTGTGCCCTTTTCAATGAACTTGAAGGCTGTGCTATATATGCCCCACTGCCTTCAGTCAGGAGGGGTTAAATGCTCTTTTTTTATTCACACCGAGGCACCTGAGTCTCTGCAGAAACGTCTGCAACTGTCTATAAGACAATTTAAGCGCGTTTTCTCACAGCCGGAAATCAGTTTGTAAACAAAAAAAAGTTGTCTACGAAGAATGTGTCTTTGGTGATGGTAAAAGAACGTTGGAAAACGACGAAATTTGAGTTTTATCCCCGGGTGCATGCCTGCGATTAAAAGGATCCCCATAGGTTGCCAGTTGGAGTTTCCCTCGACCTCCAAAGGTCTTCTGGCCAGGTGACTGCTTCTGGCTGGCCGGGACGATTTTTCAATTTCCAAAGTCTCTGTGACAATGAACGCGTGTCTCGGCGGTGCAGCTGCTCCGATGGGCTTCGAGTTCAGCATCAGATGCGCACATGGTAGAATAGGAGTAGCAAACAGTGTCCAAGAAGGAACGGGCAGAATGAGGCCAAGGATTCTCGGCCGTGGCTAGTGCCCTTTTTTTCCTTTTATTTTCTCGAACCTGAAGTACTGACGCAGTACAGCTGGTGAACCGCTGTGTGAGTATTACTGATGATCCTTTCTTTGATACCGCGAGGAGATTGGAGAAATTTCGTTTGGCTTCAAACCATTTTGTTTGCTGCTCGTATCAGATAAATTAGATACAGAGATTCTGGACCTTGGGCACCGACCTATGTGACCTTTAACGAATGACAAAAAATGTGGGAAAGAAAAATTACGCTTTTTGCGAGATATGTATTGCTGCAGCTGCGTCAGTGCACGATAGTCGTGGCTACCGGGACTTCGTAAGATGAAAGAAAAAGGTAAATATTACAAAGAATTCTTACGATCAGATGAAATCTTTGGCTAACCGCTCTTGCTCGGCCCGCTCCCAAGAAACTGAAAGCTAAATGTCAGGTAGGTAAATATATTCGAGATCGACGCAGTCTTGTAACACACAGATTCACGATCAGAGATTCTCAAGGGATTCTCGGGTTCCTTTGAAACAAGCGGAGGCTAATTCTCTACATTTTTCAGAATTGTCGCAATTTTTTCATTTCTCAATCAGATGAAATTCTGCACGCAGAATTTATCGATGTTGAAGGTGGAAAAAAAAGCTATTATTATGTATAAATTATGAAAGAGGTATAATAATAATGATAATAATCTCAGTGCGACAGTAATTTAAGGGTAAAAATTCAGAGGCAGATTCAGAAAAGAGCGGACAAAAATAATCGGCAATTTTTCACGGAAAAAAAGTTTCGCTCTGGAAGCGCACGTCAGCCAATAATTCAATCAGACCAGGCTCTCCCCCATTTTTTACTCTTTTTTTCCACTCTGTGCGGAGCTACCCTTCGTAATTCTAGAACAGAGAGTGTGCCAGGAAAAGGGCTTCATATTTATGCCGTAAATAAAAAAAAAGAGTGTGTATAACTTGATTTTTGATTAATGCGGAATTGGGAACCGCTGGTTACGATCTTACAATGGCCCGAGGACCGATGCCCACCAATACCCAGAAATCGTCCTACCTGGTTTCGATAAGCTGATTTATTTTCGCATTATATGTATGTATGTGTGACCGTGTCCCTTTATACATGCGGCTACTGCAGCTTCGGTATACATACGTGTATACACCTAACGCATAACGCGACGTTGCATCTGCCAGGATTTAACGCCGGATGCCTTAAAACTTGCATGGGAAATCTTGGAAGCCGTGGTAGACGGTAAAAAGTGTGACGAGATAGGTAAAAAATTATAACGACCAAAACATTTTACTTACTGCACAAGAAGTATACAGCAAGGGATCGAATTGAGGGGATCAGTGGAAAAAGGGTATAGGTACGTGACCGATTTTTGCAATGATCCATTTAGACTTTCCAGTTACAATTATCGTGATTGAACTGCAAAATATCAAATTTAGTCCTGTCCCATCAAATACTCTTATCGCACCGCCCCGCCCCGCCCCCCTAGATTATGAAAGAAGTTGGATAAACGAGAAGTGAAATCAGCTTAATTGTAAGCCGGAACTTGGACTGACTGTTTAAAGAAAGAACGAAAGAAAAATAAAGTTATGGAATACCGAGGACCGCCGTTTTTTATTATGACGAATCTAAAGTTGAATAAATTCTTGAGGAAAAAGAGAATGAGATAATATCGTTGGGAAGTTTATTTTCTGGTACATTCTTCGTGGGAGTTAAAAAAATTTCGAGACCATTTTATTGAGGAATAATTAGGTCACGTTTTAACGTTGTAGATTGTGGTTTGTGGTTTACATAGTGTATTAAAAAGATTTCTTAATTTTTTTTTCTTCTCTTCTCTCTCTTTCTTTACAAAAATTTTTCCCCGTACACAGTTACTCCGTGACTTCGGGAGATTTGCGGAGGCTGGAAGTCAGCAGCTAAGGTCCTTTTCGCGTTCACTTGATTTTCCCAGCCCTCGTTTGAGTTCACTCACCTCAGAAATCCGGACGAAAGGTTGGGGGTAAAACGTGGGGGAGGGGGAGGGGGCAAGAAAATTAATACTTGATTCCGAACCTGCCCTTTGACACGATGTTTTGGTGCAGTTTATAACGTTAACACACTTAAACGAAGTTAGTCACGAGAAATTTTACCCCACGATTGACAATAAAATGATAATGTAATCAAATCTGTGTAAAACCAACGTGATTATTTGATCAAGTTATTAATTCATTCGTCCATGGTAAGAGACCAGGCATGTGACCATGACGAGGTTGACGAAATTTTGATTTGTCTTTTTTATTTTCATTTTTAATAACATGCATATAGGGAGAGCAATAATTTACTTTCATTTTTCATGTAACACGAGAGTAAAAGCACATATTCATTTTTTGAACCTCATATACGGTGCAAAGTAGGTAAACAACACCGAGGTCGGGGGTAAATTTTGTCCCAGTGAACCCTGGGGACGCGTTCTACCGCTTCCACTCGCATGGTATGCAGAAGAGTGGGTATAGAAGGGGGTAAAAGCTGGGGAAAACGCGACGAGCGAGAGGTGAAAAAAAGAAGAAAAAAAAAACAGAATACAAACATAAAACTGTTAAAAAAAAGTGGAAAACGAAGATATAGGCCGACTATGTACAGCGAACGATTAATTACACGCGTTTGGGCAAAGCCGCGTTCTGTCCCGTCGGCAAGACGCGTAATTAGCGAACTTAACCTTCATAAATTCAACACTTGAAGAGTTCTAATTTTCTCAATTGTCCCCGAATAACTTTGCCGGGGTTAATTCCGGTATTTCTATGTATTTATGTATATTAGCTCTTCATTGATGCATCGCGGTCCAAACCACAAAATTAGACCGACCCCTAAATTAACGGACGCCTAATCTCCTCAACGCCTCGCATATTAATTTATTTATTTAAACAAGTTCGACTCGTTCCCGGGTACTGAGAAATTCACACTCTGAAATAATAGCAGATTGCGACGCAAGTACGGAAAGTGGGCGATATCCGATGAGTTTGATAATTGGTTGTTATCGTACGAGTACTTTTTGTTCCAGCGCGGAAAGTGGATTATTCAGGATGTGCGCATGCGCCAACTCTTTCTTTTCTTCTCCCACTCTTCCGAAGCAGCATGCATCAAAAATTAGTTTTTCGGAGCGGATGTGACAAAAATAAATAAAAACGGTGTCTTCTTTGATAATAAAATTTATTTAGTAATGTATTTGCAGACTTACGTAGGTGTATACCTACTTATCTTACGGTTGCAGCTGATGCGCACAATATAGTATCACGTGCGTGCCCTGGCCCTGGGTCGGATCGATGCAATCGGACTGATATTAATCTACGTTTTATCTCAAAACGTTGTTACGCAGCATCCGACTATTATATCTGGGGGGGATACCATCAATTTTGTGTGCTGATAAAATGAAAATTAATCTCGTTGAACGTGGGTTTCGAGTGGGAAGTGAGTAATACCGAATTCCAAACTCGACTCGAAGAGGTCTACGGCACGACCAGAGTCATGCAAAATCGATAACGTTAACCCCACTTCAAATTAACCGAACGGTAAAATGACTAGCTTTATATGCCATACCAATTTTCAAACCGATTGATACGGTGCCAAGCTAGAGACACACAAGTGGGTCTGATTAACTTTTATTAATAACCCTAACTTCACATGGATGACGTTACAAATTTGGTTGGAGGGATAACAAAAAAAAAATGTATTGAAAAGTTGATGGTTTTGAATTTTAGCAGTAGGTATTATGTACACGGCATGACGCATCTTCTGTCAACCAACAGAAGCTGTCACGCAGGCTGGTAGCTGGGCTACCCCGATACAAGAATACGCATTAATTTATATCTGCATACGTTGCCATTGTCATGATAATCACGCGGTGCCACTGTCAGAACAAGCGGACCAGATATTCTGGTAGTGCACTTCACGTTCACGTGCAGTAGGAATACCACGCCCGGTTCGTGTGCGTTGATGGCACGTAATTAAATATGCCGAAGGGAAAGTTGTACCTGGGAAAATTACACGTAGGTACATAAGTTCATTTTTTGTCTCTCCGTCTCTCCTCTTTCGTACGACGTGCAAGCTTTCATCTTCTGTGATTCGCAGATGCGGTGTATCCAAATTCATATTTATAAAACACGCGACTGCAAGTTGATTATTATGATAAAAAATCTCAGTGATTAATGTTCGTGAAATCACGCTGCTTCGGTCAGATTACAATTCGATTCTCATCAGGCTATTTCGCGTGGTAGCCTGTATATTGGCGTAAAGCCGCTTAAAGTCGGCGGCTTATCGACGGGGTTGAAAAGAAATATTGACAATATTTTGTGGAAAAAAATGGTGTTAATGTGCCGCAAGAATAACGCCGGTGTGATCAATGCGTTTTATTCTGTTGGTTCGTTTTGTTCTGTAAAAACAAAAATGAATTTTGTTTGTTTTTACGATATCTAGTTGGCCTTATCTAGTATAGGTAAGTCTTTTCCAGATCGACTAGGCCTCACCGCAGCGGTTGTCTAAGTGGAGAATGGGAGGTAGAACAAAATGGAGTGTTTTGATGGTAGTACCCCGGCTTTTACGACTCGGCCATAAACCGTCGCGGAGGTTCGCAACACTTTGTTATCGATATCACGGCTTAAAGAGCTTGTAAGAGGTTCTCCTCCGTATTAAGAACCCCGTAGGATATAGTCTGCAGGAGGTGGTATTCTCATGCTGTCTCACAGTACGACGACACCACTTCCCTCGATTTTCTCTCCTCTTCTTTTCCTGTATAATATATAACCTCGAGCCTCTTTCCCTCTTACGTTCCTTCAGTCCTTTGACCGTTTGGGTGTTGGAACGGGGATGATTTTTCCCGCGAGGGGCAAAGTAAATGGGTCATGGATATAATACACTGAAAATAGAATAGCTGCGATACCTCATGCGACGCGATAATTCTCATTACTCGGTGTATCGCTAATTCACCCTAATTCACGTATCTGTTTGTCATTGAAATTGAAAATAAAATTCAAATCAGAACCACAATCACTTATACCTTAGGCAGATGTTATTTTGGTGAAAACCATGAATGAGCCCGCAGCTCACCGCGCCACCGTCTCTTCTCTTATTTTACATGGGGGTATTTACTTTCGTTGCAAACCCCTCTGTTGTATCTGATATCTTGTTTACGCGACGAAATTAGAGATTGTCATCTTCTCTCTGATTCATGATACGTACAACGTACGATCTCGAATACTATGTTGTTATGTCATCATTATTACCGATCTTATTATCTGTTCACATTAATCTCAGTGGCAAAAATTGTCCAGAAATAAGTCTCCGAAATATTCTAACTCTGATAATTACTTGATTTTTCTGATTCGTTAGCTACACAGTATTTACAAGCAATTCAAATAGTCAGCGTATCCCATTACATTGATTTTCTGGTTACGTGAGGTCTTATCATTAATTTAGAGTATACGATACGTCGAGACGAAAATACAGAAAGAGACACTCGAATACGAGTATGTACATGATTTCTAAGACAGGTGAGCTAAGTGATTACGAGACAAATTCAACATTCGTTATCTCGTCTCTATAGCAGCTCTGTGTCGACAAAAATATATTTCTACCGAAAGCACGATACTAATTGGATTCCAACGATAAGAAGTACTTCAAAAGTACGTTCATCAAGAATTTGGGCCATGATTATCTGTTTGCCGTATGATGCAATTACAAAAGAGCAATGGATAAAATTGAGTAAAAAATCGAGTGTATATTCGATTTTCGAAAATAGTACACAAATTCAGAATCGTATGGGGCTATTTTCGAATGGTACCAAAAATATGTTTTCCTTCGAGGAGTGATGCGGTTCACACGAAGCACAACGCCAGGTAATTTTAGCTGGTGAAGCAGACGGGCATTAACGCCTCAATTCGGGCAAATTACTGCCACGATATTTTACCCTGGCACATTGGTACAGGTATGGAGGGTGTACCTCTATACCTACTTAAATCTTGCCACACCAGGCTCTAATTTGTCCGTCTCAGGGTCTCAAGAGTCTCAGAATATGAAAAAGAGAGATTTTTTTTCAAAGTATAACGTCTTGCGTTGAAATAACATCCACCGTGATTAGTCGTATTACTTCTCTTTCCGTTTATAAGTTAGGAACAACGTTTTGAGAACGGAAATGCATCCATATTTTCATTATGCCGCGAGAGAGTTAAACGGGTGGAAAAATTTTCCCATTTCTCATACGCCGGCGGGGTTAGATAGGCCAGGAGGAAGAGGGTGTATAGGTACGCGTAAAAGTTGAACGGTGAATTTTTGGTGATTTATTTCTTGAGCTGTCACAGCGAATTGAACAGATATCAACAACAAATTTTTACGCCGGAAGGCAAGAGTGTGTTCAATCCTTCCATCGCACAGCTTCCGGACTCCGGATCGTCTTGTACCGCAGCATGCTGCGACCACCCTTGTAAATTGTAAGAAAACTCCTTGAATATGAGCGAAACTAATCTTCAACTTCGGCTTTAGCCCGAATGAAAATGTTTCACTTGCGAGATCCGAGAAAGAGACTGTTAAGTATGTATATACTTAGCTCAGAAGAGAACGTCCAAAAACATTTTCGGATGAGTCATGATGTAGATAAACACTGAACGCTGTGATCTGATGATCGAATTATATCGAGATACGACTGATAGGCATATACTTATCTGCGAAAGAAAATCTTGATTCCACTTTTTTGTCACGTCAATTGCATTCAATTTGTCAAGAAGACGAATTATCCACATTGAAGAAACAATGTTTGCCCGTGTTATAACTTCATAGCAAAGTGTCAGACTGTCATGTAGATTTTTTCCAGGGTTCCTAGCATCCATATGAAGACCGTCTATGATCGTTTTCATTTCTCCAAAACCCCCAGTTTGTAGACAGATTTAAAACTCATATTATTGCCATTTTTCTTGTGGCGTTTGTGTTATTTCAAACCCACCAATTACTTGCAGATCTTACTTCAAGGATCAATCCTGCGAACTTCTAGGGTCGATGATTCTCTACCGAAACTATAACGTCGTCAAGAACAAGATAAGTTACAATTTCGGGTCGATATATAGCTTCCTCTCATACCCTTCGATACCCAGGAACGAGTGTCTATTGGGGGTTCTATAGAATGATCACTTTGGTAACCCTTTAATCAATCATACATCGAAATCCCGGACTTCCGAATCGATGGATTTCTGCCATCCCACGTAGATTGACGCGTGAATCTCCCAGAATGCACTCTTCTTCCAAAATAATGATCGTCGGTGACGCGAATGAGGCTCGGGCTAGTCGATTCCGTCCGTACATCGCGGGTACTTCTTAGTTATAATCCTGGTTTTACGGGGGTTGCAACAAGATGGCGTCAAGGGCTTCCCGCCCATGGAGCTTGTGGCCGTGCGTCTACCGTTCCCGCCATGACGCCGTGATGACATACGAGCTTTACCGAAACCATCCGAAAATCGCCGAGCGTTCAACGCGGGCAGCTGTGAGTCGGACAAAGAATACTCCGCGATCGTAGAGTACAGTCACTGCGCGGCGAGCACGCACAGCACCGGGGCAGTCCGCAACCAAAGGTACACTCCACTGAGCGGTGACCGAGTCACGTTAATAACAAAAAAAAAAAAAAAAACATACAACGTTAAATTTTCAAATAAAAATATTAAAAAGAGTAATAATAAATAAAATTAATATATTAAAATAATATATTTATATTGAGGAAAACGGAGACAAAAAACAAGTCGACGAATCATTTCGATCAAAGGGAACAAAGTTTTTACATTTTTTTTTTTCAACGTTTGTTTTGTTTTAAAGAAAAAAAAAAGAAAAATTACCGAAAAAAAAAAACAACAACAACAACCACGTCGATTTTTTTTACTCTACTACGTGATATGTGTGAAACAGTGTTTATATCGTAGCTGCTATAACATAACGTGTGAAAGAAAGTTTACTGTGAATGAAAAAAAAAATAAATAAAAAATTGTATTATGCACCAGTTTGATTTATCAATTTCGCGGTGCCGGATCGAGGAAAGTACTATTTACCACGAGCGAATCTCTGCAACAAGAACGACAGTATAATTGTTATTGTGCCCTCGAAGAGTAGGATGTGAATGAAACAGAATTAAAAAAAAATAAATAAATAATCAATATAAACAAAAATAACGGAAAGAGAGAAACCTGTAAATCGTTATACATACAATATCAAGAGATCATAACCATCGCAGTTTTAACAGGTTTTTAAATATTCAATTTATCAAATTGATAGATTTTAAGAGTTACATTACTATTTATTATAACACCTATACATCAATTTATGCTCAGTGTTTCCCAAAAACGTGTGTATTCATTTTTCAAATACCGCCCTATTCACCGGCGCGTCAGAGTTCTACAACCTTAGTTTCACGGTACTATAACTGAACAGCGGCAAAAATATTTTCAGTAAAAAAATAAAATAAAATAACGTGGCCACATTCGGTGCCTTAGCGAACCTCTGGGTCTGTCAGACTCTCTACTCCGGAGCGTGTAGCTGAACAGAGAGTGAAAAACAAAAAAATAATCGCGAGCTCTTATATTCGATATCATCTCGAAAAGAGAATGACAACGAAAATTAATCGATAGCCCGGAATCTAATCTTGACTGATCTCTGTTGTATATTTATTGAAAATTTAATCAGTGTTGATGTATCGCGTAGTTCGTTATCCGTCGAATAGAAAACTGTCAGTGTCAACGTGGCCCGAATCCGCGCGCGCTTATTTTTATTCGTCAGAAAATATAAACAAACGAAATAATAAAGAGAGTAGTGAAATTCATTTTTTTTTTTTTTACAGTTGTTACAACAATACGTGGTATGCGAGCGCTTAAAGCCATGGTCTCGTATTAATATGTGCTTTAGCGAACCAATTTAAATATGATCTCCGCGTAGTAGACGCAATTTTATATCATTTCCGATATCTCGATGCTGTGTTGGTGCTTTAAGAGTCCCTTGATCGTTCGTATAACCCACACGAATAGAGTTAACAACGTTAGTGACCATGCCTAACACACTGCATCCATTGCCCGTTCTGACGCTACGTTCGCGTTCGCATTCACATTCACATTAACCGTTCGCACAGACTCATCTCCGCTGCCCAATGCGCTCACCGAAATGTGTGTATCTCTCCGTCTCTCCGTCTCTCCCGTAGACCAAACCCTCACCGACGCGACGCTCGAAGACATACAGCAACGTACGAAATACGCACGCGACTTCGGTTCGGACAGCGCCGACCGACCCGCGACCGGCCGGTAGGCTCGTCGTCTAAGTCAGAATCGGCGCGGTCCTCTGCTAGTGTGCATAACGAACTCTGTGTGCGAGTGTCGAGTGTGGGACCTTGAATCAGCCAGCCTTTGTCGAGGGACGCGCTAGCCGCGGCTGCACGAGGTCGGCGAAAGTGTACCCAAACCTTTTTTGCCCTCTTCTTGTATTTTTATTTTTTTTCAAACTACACAATTCTTCTTTTTTTTCTGATTTTTTATTTTTACTTCCTTTTCGGCATTTTTCAGTTTCTTTTTATTCTTTTATCATTCGCCTTCTACTCGCTATAAGGCTTCTTCTTCTTCTTCTTCTTCTTCTCGGTGGGACCTCTCCGCAGGATATATTCCGTGTTCCTTGTATTTTTTTATGTTTATTTTTTTTTTACTGCGTATATTATACTCTCCGAAACCGCCATATTTGTTTCTATACCGAGACCGGAATTAAGAGCGACGGTAAAAGTATATAAAGCGTTATCGTAGATTTTATACTCCCGCATGCGGTAGCGGGTGGAGACTCACCGACTCGACAAAAAATAACGAAAGATTATTGCCTCAGTCGGAATATCGTTCTCTTGAAAAAAAAAAATTTCATTCACATCTCCAGCAATTCGCGCAACGTGCTTATATACTTTTAACTCATAATAAACTGCAAAACGAAACAGAAAAAAAACCACGTAAAACGGATAGGTATACATATTCTGTGTGTTTCGGGGATTACTTCCCGCGTTGTAAACCCTGTTAACATAACTATAAATTAATTAATTAGGAAGGCTTGTTGTTGTTGTTTTGTTTTTTTTTTACGTTTTGCAAGATACGCATATCCGGGGTGAACGGGTATATTCCGCGTAACGGTGCTTACATATCTAATTGTATCAAAATTATATACAAGATTCGCGAATTTCCAGGGGTTTACATTAATATCGTTGTTGTGTAGGTATAATTATTACACGGTCGAACTCTCTCTCTACGCCAATGTCTGTGCCGGGGACCTCGCAGCGCACACAATGCGTTACGCAGTATTGAATTTTCTGTGCGTTATAGCTATATAGTTGGCGGAGCGAAAGTGCACTGCAAACATCTGCGCGTTCAAGTTTGTCTGACCGTCTGAGCTCGACGAGTAGAGCAGAGTAGAGTAGAGTAGAGAAGAGAAGAGAGGAGAGAGAAAGAGTAGCGTAGCCCGTCTGCAACGCGGGGACAACCCTGATACGTTTCAAGTGCCTTTGCGAAAAGTTTTATTATTTATATTCGCACGCTGGTAGACGATTTGATACTTTTGTAGGGGTAAAATTACATCGAAAAAGAAGAAAGAGATTTTGATTTTTAACGCGTTATATCACGACGGATATTTCCGGTATAATACTTTTCTCTGCATCGAGGGTTATAGAAAAAAGAGTCTTTTTAAGCTGTGATTCATCGGTCTTTCCCGAACCGCCCCGTTGCAGCATAAATCATTTCAATCCGCGTTACGAAAAGAAAAAAAAAATTGTAAAAACCCGATTAAACAAACTCACAAAGCATACAAAAAAAAAAAATCAACGCGATTTTTAACCTCAATTTTATATCTCGCACACTCGAAAACGATTAGCTGAATTCAAGTTACGTATTTTGAAACGAAAAAAGTGCTGAACTCGTTCGACTTGCAGCAGGATTGATAAAACTTCGTGAAACCAGGAATCGATATCATAGTTATAATTTTTTTTCGAGGGTTAACGTACCCAGCCTGTGTGTAAGGTACATATTGTTGTTAAGCGCGTAGATCCATGACCTTTAAATACTAAAGTTCGCGGTATTCAGTTCAGACGATTTATGGTTACTAGGAAAGTTCAATTGCCTTCTGAATCGCGTGCTATACCGCCTCTCTCCCCCTCAAACACCCCAAAACATACTCGGTCGTGTGTTGTGTTGTGTGATCCAGAAAAAATGAATACTAACACGCCCATCGTAGATTGAAGTTCTCGAACACGAATTACGTTTATATCCGGAAAATCGAAAAATCTGTACAAGCGAAAGTGTTAAACGAGAGTGCAAGTTGCCAGCGATAGCGAAAGCGCGCGTAAAACGCGGTTCTATCACAGAGTTTGTAAATTCCCTGCTATGTGTATGTAGCCAGGTACATAATAGATATATGTACGCTTGTGTTTCCTCGTTTGGGTTCGTATGCACGTGTCTACCTACCTCGCGGGGTCCATGTGCCTCCGCCTCTGCTCATCTGCTCCTCTAACATACATATGTATGTACGTTGGTGGTACACGCAGGTATATATCTCTCCGCGTAACTACCTACGTACATAGTCTCTATCTACTTCGTGTATGAAGTTCTATATACACTGGGTACATGGAACGAGAGCTCGCACATAACACATAGAAAGAGAGAGTGAGAGGAGTGGGGCCAAACACCGGTCGATATTTCACCGAGGTTCCGCGACGCTGCTGGATTTTGCTAGAGATAACTACGACCCCCAGAACTCCGAGAGCAACTCAAACTCAATAACAAAAAACAAGTTTAAACTAGAGCGATGAATTTCAATTTATTTTTTCTTTCTCTTTTGGTTCGTTAATTTATACAAATTTGTATTGTAAACAGAAAACGAAAGAACCAAAAAACACACGAATAACTTTTGTTCCTCGTTGAAGATTCTCGAAATTTTATTTTCGGTATTTTCGATGTAGGAGAATTGACGAATATAAAGGGAGTGAGAGAATATTTGATTTTTTTTTCGAACAACGGTATACGAGAGGTCCGCGTGGGGCTCTAAGCCGTCGCTGGTAGGATCTATATGAATGAAACACCTACGAGGCGGCGTTTATAGATATAGCGTAGCTATACCCGCGAGTAGGAAAGTGTGTGGGTAGCAGTAGAGTAGATAGGTGTAACAGAGATCCCCGAGCTTCGTGTATCGGACAACCTTAATAGTAGCCTTGGCATCGCATCGGTCCGTTTTACCGTCGTACGCGCTCTAGTCCCGTCCCGTCCCGTCCCGGCAGTGACTATGCAGTCTATATAGTGGGTGCGGTGTACTATGTATGTAATAGACCACACAAACGACGCGGTGATCCCCCGCGCGACGGTGCAGGACCTACGTCACGTGACCATACCAGAACCGAGTCTCTCGTTGTCGGTTCTGTTATCCCCGTACCAATCATACTATTCGGTTTCCCTAGGATCTAGAATTAATGATTTTAGGATAGTACTTGAATTACTTGAACATGTGCAGGGTTGTTAATTTCTCATGAATAATAAAAATATGAACTAATATTATTGTATAGATTTAATATGTTCAGAGTTGTTGATGATTATTTTATTATTTATAGTATATCGAGTGAATGTTGATCGTTTGTTTTCATTTGTTTCAGATCGTACAAATCTACCGCCTTCTATAAACAAGCCACATTAACCTCAAGTGATTTCTATTTTCTTACGAAACGCGAAAGAATGAATTAGTGTGTGTATATGTTGTAAAATCTTTGGAATTACAAGAGCTCAGGTTCAAAAAAAAAAAAAGAATAAGAATAAATAAAAGAAGATTTTAACAAACAAAAATAAATAAAAATATAAAGAGAAAAAGATAATAACAACAACAAAAATAAACAAACACAAATTTTAATAACACAAACAAAACAAAATAATAAGAGCTATAGTATCGTATCTATCTATCTAGTGTAAAAAGTATATCTGAAAAAGTCCGCCAGTGCCAAATCGAAAAAAAAGTGAATAATAATAATAATAATAATAATAATAATAATAATAATAATAATAATTTAAA
>JAFFZH010016161.1:78271-127707 GCA_018420115.1 Euura saliciscinereae | reverse complement strand
CCCCCCCCCCCCCCCCCCCCCCCCTCTACTCTTTGCCTCACGGGTAAAAGGTTTCGCCCTCGGGGAAGAGGAAAATTTGATTTTCCGAACGTGGAACTCTCAGGGTCTTCGAGCTGTGACAGCGAAATCACGTAAGTAAAATTTCGACAGCAGTGTGTGTATATATACGGTGTATGTGTATGTATAGTCGTACTACATCTTCATGACCGTACCTATACGCGCTACACATACGTATATTTATCTTACGTTTCGCAACCGAGTGTAAAATCTGCTCTTAGCCATGTTAGACGTGCCGTGCGGGGGCCGATGCCACCCGCCGTTCGATTCCATCAAATTTTTATATTTCAGTGAAATTGAAAGCGAATTTTTGGGACTTTTCGAGGATTATCGATCATTGTCGGACGAGAGGAGGCAGTTTTTTTTTTTTTTCTACTTACTTACTTTTTTTTATTATATCTCAACTCTGAAGTATAACGTAGCCCGGTTTATCTTCTCTTCTATGATTATGTGTTACAACGTCGTTTACCCGTGTCAGACGAAATGACATTTTTCAGGATTAACTTGCAGCCCCTTTTTTTACGGTTAGTATTGGTCTAAAGGCTTAAAGGTCGTTTTGTGATTAGGACCACTATCAATACGCGTATAAATCGTCTCGACGTGCCAGATGCCTCTAGATTACCATATGCATGGGACAGAAATCCTAGCGCACAACGATGTGTGCTCAGGACCGTTCCTCAATGCCCCAGATATGTTTTGGCTTTACAAATTTTGCAACGTGAGAATCGTTACGCAATCTGATTCCTTTACAAATTTTTTCACTGCAGATTATTATTTCGGATGAACGATCTTCTTTTGACCATGACCATTTTGACGTTCTTTCAGACCCGTGTCTAATGTTCGAACATCAGCGTCGCTTCGGGGGTAAATTCGTTACACTTCAGAGCCCAAGGCTCAGGCACAGTTTGGCTCGGTGTCTTATGACGACGCTGCTTTATCTCATTATCATAACGTATTTCGTAATTTTGTGTACGTACAGATTTCGGGGGATGTTTCGACCGTGCAGTTTTTTTTTATCCCTACGAAAAATCACGTGACACGTGATAGCAAGTTTCTTTTCTTTCTTCTATCCGTGTTGGAAGCAACGTTGCCTCACAGACATGTGTGATTGTTCAATAATACATCTGGAAATAGGAAATAGATAAAATGCGAAGAATGAACGGATCGAAATAGCAAAAATTTTCATTATCTAATGCGTATACGGTATTAACGTCTCTCCGCGGGCGCTGGGTCACTCGTTATCTTATGTGAGTTTTATCGATAAGACGTATCGTAGTCTCGTTGATAGTAGCCAGTTTCAGTTTCATTGATGCCACCCGTTCGGTTTATACTTATCACTGATCACTGAACTCACAGAGTGCGATGATCCGTTGTAATTTTCTGACTCGCGTGATTATGCATTTGTGGTAGGTACTAAAACATAAATATAATTCACTATGCACACCGAGTGTTACTTGTTACATTTTTTTTTTTCTTTGCCAATTGAGATATTATATGTTGAATCGTCGTTCGGTTCATCGTCGGATTCAATGTCCATCCACCAGATACAATCATTAATGACTATTGTTTCTGAGATTATCGCATGTATCAGGATGTCAGAATTTAACCGGATTATAAAGTTGAGTAGAATTTGACGGACTGTTCAAGTGGTAAAATCCGTCAGTGGTAGAAGACGGTGCAAGACTTCTTCCCAGCAAGCACACTTGCTACAATCACATCACTATGATATCACGCATTGATTTCACTGATACATCTTTATGTTCATGTAACTGTTACGCAACATTAGTGTATTGCTGTTCCTTTGATGTACCAGGGATGTGGCTGATCTGTAACCGTGCAATGTCGCAAAGAGAGTACGATGTTACGTAGTAATGATATCACCCCTGTTCTCTGTCCGTGCTTAGACGAGCATGACATGCCTGTAACATACCACAGATGTTACAATGCGATGTCACCAGAAAGGCACAATTGGTATATGACTTCTACGTTACATCCTTACTATATCTGTGATGTATACAAAGTGCATGTAACTGTATCGTAACGTTAATGCCAAAATATATAATATTATACATTTAGTGTAACAAGTGGTTATCTTTTGAACAAGTCAATAATTTATTCTGAACTAGAAATGTGAAAAACTTCATATAATCTTGGAGTCTAAATCGTAGAGAGAAAAATCATCAAATCCTACGAGCGTCAATCATTGTGGCGGAGGGCGAAACATATTAATTGTCTTCCGAAAATGCCAGCATAATACCTGTATCAATTTAAATGGAATAATTGAATATCTACGATACCGACTTGCACGAGAACGTCAAGCGTGCGGGTCATCGCGGAAGAATTCTAACCTAAAAATGCTATCGATTGAGATCAACGACGACCATCTTCGATTATCATTATACCGTCTCTGTCCTACGTATATCTACGAAAACCAAGCAGTGTTTCAATCAAAGTAAAGTTATTAATTAGTTCGAACTTAAAGTTGTTTACTTATTAGAAAATCGTCCAGTTAGAGGAAAACTTGAAAAAATAGAAACTTGCAGAAAATCGAAGTAAAAACGCCTCAGAGACGAAATTTTTTAATGATGTGTTTGTTCGAATGATTAATATTTTCAACAACAATTGTGAATGAATGATTGATATTCTCGCGAACAATTTGTTCAAACATATTTGTATAAAAGAAACGGAAATTTTTAATTTGACTTATACGTTTTCACCATTTGAAAATATCACACATTTTTTACAAATTCAATGAATACAATTCTGACCGAAGTAAATAATTTCTTCATTGAATAGAAGATCATCTATTAAATTGAATTTCTTACACATGTTGATTTTTGTTACTGAATTTTATTTGATATGCTGATTTTCCTAAATTTAGATTTAATGAAGTAAAATTTTATTCAACCGAAACTATGAGCAGGATTTTACAAATCCTACGTAACATCGTCCTCTCTTTGCGACATTGCACATCCCCGGTACATCAAAGAAACAGCGACACACCAGTGTTGCATAACAGTTACATAAACATAAAGATGTATCAGAGAAATCGATACGTGATATCATAGTGATGTAAATGCAGCAAATCTGTTACATAACACCAAGTTTTCGTAGTTCGGAGCACCGCCACATAGCTGCGTAGCATTCTCGAAAGTAAAATGTGCCCAGTGTATAATAGATAGGTGACTGTCCGTCAGCTTATTATGAGCTCGAAATTGATCGCTATTGCACATCTCGGGTTATAACTTATACTTACGATAATTTTTCTTCATTTCAATTTCAGTGAAACTGTTCAATGACAAAAAAAAAAAAAAATAATAATAATAATAATAATAATAATAACAATGCATATAGGATATTTGTTTATATCCTATGTATCAATATAATTTCATTGACAGATAACATGTAACACTTGTGACATGACATATACGTATTTGATATATGGTTTTCGTGATGTGACATTCATGTAACAAGTAATCCACTGGAACATAACAGTTATGTAACTCAGATCTGTACCTGTGACATAACTGCAATGTCGGCATGTGGCGGACATTTTGACATCCATGATCTATAAAATAGACGCTCCCTGTGATGCTGCAGAGACTTCCTAAAGAACAAAGTTACATATCTGATACGTTACTGTTATATGATTTTGCTGAATTCTTTTGTTGCGGTGATTGCAGTGCAACCAGTGTTTTTCGAATAACGATACAACGATTTTGTTGTTCATAAAATCGTTTCTAGACTGAATAATGGTATTTGAAATTTTCATTTTTTGATCAGCAAAAAAATGGCACATGGTCAATTCAATTTCTTTGACTCTGAATTGAGGAAAAATCCATTTGAAAGACCTCAAAATGACGGAAATGACTTGAATACTAATACTACTAATTCTACTTCTGGGTTTGATAAATGAGCTTGTTACATTTTACCGCATCCAAAGACTAACACTGCCTGTATTTACCGAGTATAATTTAAAAAAAGACGCGAAAAAAAAAATTTGTTTGAACATGCACTTGATGTAATCACCGAACGGGGTAGTTATACAGGCTGAAACGTGCACTATCTCTGTTCATCATTGTTGCGTGTAATGCGTATCCTGAATTGTAATTAACGGCATGGTGCACCTGGACCCGTCTTGCAACGTGAATTGTTAGTACCTTAAATCGCACGTTTCGTGGCATACAGGCAACGGTTAAACTGCTCGTGTATTTTAACCAGCTTATGCAGATATATTTTTGATAGCCATAAATACCCACCGTGGGTGAATTATATTATTTATTCGGTTTAATTGCGACTTTATTTACATCGAAGCGTATAAAACGAAGACTGTAAGATACAACAAAAATCCAGAGTTCGGGGTCGACGACCTGAAAAAATACCTGCGCATGCCTAATCAACTTCCGGCACAATTTCGTGTATAAAATTTTCTCTCTTAGCACGATTTTATTCGAAATTCTGTCTCTACAAGGACCGGAAGTAAAAAAAATACTACGGAAATTGGAGCGTTCGGGATCAGGTTGTCGAAGGGTTAAAAGCGAGGAAGAATCGTCGCCGATAGAAATTCATTACTCGAGGATAATTTTCATCCAGGAATTGAGAAATTTTTCTTTCTATTTCTCTTCTGCCCTTGTCGGGGGTGAATACGGTTCGCAGTATCTGTCCCTCGACGCAGTGCGCGAGGGTACGCAGTTTCTGTCGACAGTAGAAGCAGTTTCGTCAGTCGATATATCGATCCCCGCCCCCTCCCCCCCCCATCCTCATCCCCCACTCGCTGCTTCCTGCCACGGGAACAGGACTCTCTCTCCCACAGGATGAGTCACAGCCTCCCCGCACAAGCACAAGCACACGCACGCACACACTGACGAACCGCGATGACGCGCTCTGACGCACATTTGTGTATTAACCGCCTATACGTGGGATCATATAACTATACCTACCTATATACGTGTACTACTTACACTCACGTAGTTGGATATCTGTGTATCAAGTATGTATCGCAGTAAAGCGTTCAGAAATGCGTTGGTCGTTCGCAATCGACCCATTCGCAACCTCCTAGGTGTACCACAGTGACTGACTTCGTTCAACGATATTATAGAACATTACGTGTAGTATTTGATTATGACTCATTTTTTTTTCGGATAAATTTATGATTAACATTTTTTTAACGAATGATTTTAGAGCAGGATGATGGATTTTCTGGGTAGATGAATCAGTCATAGTGTCCAAATTGCATCGACAGGGGAAAATTTGATATCTTTAGATGACCCTAGAGGAAACTTACACTTACATTTTTTGTTGCTCAACTAAGTATCTGGATACGGAATTTTTCAATTTATTTTTATCAAGCCATTCAAAGCTACTTTTCGCTGAATTAAGCCTTGAGTAGACCGTAGCTTCTGAACGGTGGATCCTAGAGTAAACTCCAAACTTATCTAATTATCTAGATACCAAATTTTTTTTTTGTTTAATTTTCGTCGAATTCAGCCTTTATCATAAAAATAAACGAAAAAAATTCCGTATCTAGATAATTCGATAAGGAACAAAAAATGTTATTTGGATTTTATTCTAGGATTCACCGTTCAGAAGTTACGGTGTGCTGAAGCTCAAATTGATCAAAAAGTAGTTGTGAATGGATTAATAGAAATAAATTGAAAAATTCCGTATCCAGATAATTAGTTGAGGAACAAAAAATGTAAATGCAAGTTTCCTCTAGAACCGACCGTTTAGATGTTACGGCTTGCCAAAGTTGAAAAATGCAGATGCAGAAATTTTAAGGGTCATTATCTTTACAGAATCTTTCATTTTACCCCGATGAATCTCTGACGATTAAGAAAATTAACTCAGAAATCGAAATTTGGAATAAATTGCTGATTGATAATTTTTGAACATTTTGCTCCAATTCTTTCTTACTATTTATGGAAATTAAAGCAAGTCAGCAGAAAGAGAAAAAGCCAACCAATCCTAATTATTGTAGTTTGAACAAAAAATATAATAACATTGGTGTTTTTATTTTGAAAAATGAAAACTGTTTGTCTGTGAGAAGCTTAAGCTTAAGCTGTCGAATTCAAAATCAGCAAGGATAAAAGCATCGGACCTAATTCGTGCCTATTTTTCAAAAATATCCTTACAATGGTCCAGTTTTTTTTTTCTCCGAGTCGCTGGATTCGACTCGAGGGACACGCGCATGTGTATATATTTTTTGGGTATAGATTACTTGGAATGAAAGGTACTATACGAATTTGTATATATGTTGGTGAATTGATTAGGCGTGCGCACGTTCTATTCCTCTTTCTGAAGCCGTACTACTGGATACGCGATGTCGCATGTATAGGTGGTACAGCGTACACTGAAATATCCCAGTGACATGAACGCCGCGTTGTGTATGGGCGGCGTACGTGCCTTTACATTCATCTGAATCACCGAAGAAGAGATACACGTACCTAGTCGTGTTGTCACTCAGGTTATTGGTATCCGAAATGAAACTTTTATCACATCATAACCGACAAATTTACGCTTTAGATTCAAAAAATTTGCTTCATCGCTATCACAGGTTGTCTAGACGTCAGGGAAATCTGAAAAATCGGAATATGTCAGGGACTTCGGGCTTATATCCTGGGATTTATCAATTTTTCACCTACAACTCGTGCAATTTCCTAATATATCTCAAATCACGCGCTAATCCTGAAGTTACCTTAGTTTCGTTGAATTGGAATGTTTATTGGCATTTCTGCCAATAAATAACCGAAAAATAGCCTACTTTGAGTTTAATTGAGTTTATGTGAACATAAAATTACACGACAAATTTACAATTTCATTTTATACCAAGACCAATATTTGTTGTTCAAGTTATGAACCATTAGCATTCAAAAATTGTTTTGCTTGGATAAATTGGTTCGAAAATTCGTACAAAAATTGAAATTTTCAACTGGAAAACCGGGAAATATCAGAAAATTCGATATGCCATCGGCACTAGACACCAATATCACTAAAATTTCAGTGCATTCAGTATTTTGCTTTTATTCTTAACGGCTGGAGCTGATTGAATTCGATAATTTCGTCCTATAGGCTAAAAAATGTACGTTTCCCCCCATTTTATTAGCAATACTCTATATTCCTTTCTTCAAATTAGTCTGCACCGAGAGTGTGATGTACTCGTGGATAGAGGAAGAGAGGGAGGTGGGATATACCAGGAACATGTGGCTCACGTGCGTTTAATAACAGTGGGAAAACACGTCATCTAGTAGAAACGTACAATCATGACTGAAAAAAAAAATGTACAGATAAAGAAGAAGGAAAAAAAAAGAGGAAAAGTACGAAATGTGAAATGAACCTCTCTATACCAAGCGTTTATTTCAAATCGCTATACCTGCAGCTACTGTTATTACAACGTTCGTTTATACTTTTGTACTTTATACCATATGGGTGAGAAGTTTTTTTCCAATCAACTCGACAGACCTCCACGTTTTATTAATTAATTGCTATACCGACCTGGCCTTTCCGTCCCTTCGACTAATTGCAAGTATGGATGTTTGATTTAGTTCAGATGATATAGACACTCAGTCAATTTCCCACGATGATTCTCATTCATGAATCTCCTTCATTTAATCCATGATATTTGAATTCTTCAAAATTTTCACCGATACTATTTTTGGTATGGAATATTTGAAAAAATTATGTGCAATAATTATTGATGGCTTTGGTAGAGTCAAACATTCAGAATCAGGATACGGTGTGAAAACTGGCTTCGGTCAGTTCGTTTCTTCTTTAGAAAATGGATTTGGGATTCAAAAGAGGACAAAGCTCAAGGTTTTTTTCCATTAAATTTTTACAAAACTAAGTACCTAGTCCTCGTACATAAGCCTTGTCAAATGTATACATAGACTTTATTGTACATAACGTATTGCCGCTGCCTGCACTGCTATTATGAGCTTGGTTTTGCTATTGTAGTTCTTTTGACAATTTCAAGCTTCTCTTTCTCTAGTTGAATGGTGAAATTTTGTCGCAACCTTAAGTGTAGGAAGCGTTCGGGTGTTTCTAAGTCGTTTCTTACCTGGACAAATTCTCACAGCCTTGATCTCCTCGATATTTCACCGGGCTAGACTGGGATGATTTCATCTCGAAATACTCGTTCCAAATTAAATTAATAATAATAATAATAATAATAGTACAGAGAAGATAGGTCGTTTATCCTTGAATGAAAAGTTCTGTATCGAATTTATCGAGTACACATCGTACTTATACTAAAACAACAAAATAAAATGGGGTTGTTTCGTATCTGTATAAAAGTTCGGAATGATGCGTGCGAACGTTATATATATATTCGAACTACCGTGTCGTGCACATATATAATATACGATATAGATTAACTCGTGACTCACGCCCGTGCTCTCAGCGGTGATATATCATTGGCACGCTTATATTACAATACTTGCATCGAAAATCGATACACCGTTACCATAAATTTAGGGACATTATTTCAGATGGTATAATTTTTCTAAACCGTTTGTGAATATCGAGCCCGTACGAGATCATTGACTTCGTTTATTATTAGAATCTGCCAAATCTTATGGTCGTGTATGTCGATAAAAGGGTGCCGTTCCTCGACTCTAGTCCATGGATAATCGGGCGAACCACGCAGGTTTCTAAAAGCGTTACCGGTGCTAAATTTGATCCAATTTTCTGTAATTAAAAAAAAAAAAAAAAACACGAACTGCTACTCGAGGCCCCACCGCCACGCTTCGCTAGTCACATTGACGCTCGCGCACCCATAACGAACGGGACAGTCGGACATGATGGACAGACATAACGAGATTCGCGAGGGAGGAGGGAGGGACCCGCTTCAGGCTTCAGACTTCAGGCTTCGTACCCCGAAAGGGTTGAAATGATGCGCTACTAATTCCGTTGTAAACGTGTAGTGGTCGCATCCTCGTCGTTCTTACAATAACCCGATCCACGCGGATATGTATTAAATGCATTTCTCCATGCGTGTGGACACAGTCTATCTCTCTCTTACATTTGGGAGACAGAGGAGACGGGCGAATGCGATGCCGATCCGAGCCAGCGCCGGCAGTTCGCAGCTGTCAGACAGCTGTAAGGCCCTTTTTTTTACCTGCTTGGTCTATACCGCATAGTACCTATACACCACAGTCCGGTAGCCAGTGTGTTGCGGTGAGAGAGAGAGAGAAAGAGAGAAAATAAATAAAGGATAATAATGAAAAAATTATTTGATTTAACCCCGACAAGGATCGCGGTAGTTGTGCGGGGTCCCATCGTTTGACTTACCTACTTTGTAGTTCGCGCCGATAGTCCAGGTGCTTTCGGAGATAAATCTTTATCGGCATTGCATTCGTATGCAGTTTTGATAATACAGTCAAACCTGAGTGAGTGAGAACTGGGTAAGCGAGAAAACTGTATAAGTGAGAGTAATTGTCAGGTCCCGTCACTTTAACCCTAGAAGCTAGAAGCTCGGGTTAGTGAGAAACCTCTAGAAGCGAAAAAAAGATCGCGGTCCCTTGAACTCTCGCTTATTCAGGTTCGACTGTACATCGAAGCTCTGTCGAGTCGTGGAGGATGTTGCGAATAAGGAAGGCCTGTGGATGTAGGATTTGTATCGCGAAGAGCGCTGATACGGAGGTGCGACGAGAACGTTGGAACAGATATAGAATATAAATGAAAGGATAAAAGAAAACTGGGCCGCGTGATCCAATTTCGTTTTTTGGTTTGGTTTCAAGAACTCTTGCGTTTGAATCACGATATCCGAATGTGTCTTGTGGTACTTGCGGTGAAAATAAAGAAAGATAGCTAGAGAAAGAGGAAAAAAAAAACAATTGGCAATCATAAAGTCGAAGATGCAGGTATCCTACATTGAATATAAAAATCGGGATAGGTTCTGGTGTGAGAAAAGTACATTTGATTTTGTCAACTCCGCAAGAGAGTTAATTTTCGATTGAGACAACTTTAGTCGGATGAAAGGGAACAACCTGAACAATACGAGAATAGCTGATATTAAGCGAGACAACCGGCACTGAATTATGTCGACAATGCTGTGTTGATTGCCGTCTCATTATGACGTCATAAAAGCGAATCTAGTCGGTGAGATATGGTACGTGGGGGTTATATCGTCGATAGAGGATAATCGCGTGTATCTACCTATACCGTACGACATCCATTACGTTTAACAATCATAGAGATCGTTTCATAAGAAGGATCTCAAATATTACCTATGCATCCTCCGAGATACACAAATCATCATTGAATATAAAAATTATTTTAATTTGAAATCCAATGAAATTCTTCAACTGCTTCATCTCAGAGCGCATAGGGGTAGATCTAATATAAATCGTAGGGGTGCATTTGTGAAAAAGGGAGTAAAGATAGGAGAAGAAGAAGAATAAAAAAAAAAAAGATAATCTAAAATCCCCGTGGCGTTATATGACGCGTCTGGAACGTTGCCCTAGAAGCCATGATGATTTATTTGCGCCATGGGATACCACAGGAATACCCGTGGGTATTGCTACTTACTATGTCAATTTTTTGTCGTTCCCTTTCTCTCTTTCTTTTCTTTTTTTTTTCATTTTGTGCCCGTAGGGTGGGCACTTTGAAGTTAAATCGATTTGAAGCAATATGGTTGAATTAATGAAACGGGGATGCACAGGGAGAATGGTGGTGCAATGAAATAATGAGGAGGAACGAAGAACTGTCTTTGAAACCGAAGGTTTGATTTTGCCAATTAGAAAAGTGTCTAATTAGAGATTTTTTTTGTTCTTCATCGAGATTGGAAAGGGGGAAAAAAAACCGAAAGAGAAACGGCTCAACCGTATCGAATCGATCGAAGCCCAGTGTCGCGGAGAGATATGACCGTGCAAAGTGGCGATAGCGACGGAATGAGGAAAACGAAGAGAATAGGAACTAACAAACGGAAATTAAAGGCGATCGTTAAACGGCAGGCTAAAAGCTCGGCCCTTCAGTCGCGACGTCGTGTATCAGTCTGTGTCTATATTCCGTTCACGTACCCGAACAAGAACGCACAAAGAATCTTGATTAACAGTTTGATAGCGAAGCGAATGAATGGTCCAACGTGGAAACTGGTGTCTGTGTAACTCGGTGCTATACTGCGCGCATACGTTATCACAATATCGTAGTGATAAATTCATCCACGTGTGTGAGTGTGTATAGGTATAATACGCACGATGCGTAATTCTAATTCTAACGGGGCAACAGCACGGCGTGGCACCCCTGATTCTAATGCTAATCCAGATTATTAATGGCCATTAGTTTTATTTGAAAAGAAAAATGCGCGGCCAGCCATCAGTCCAGCGTTATAACTACCCTCGCGTAACGCATTTATGCCAAATCGATTGCACCCGCTGCTGCTGCTGCTGCTGCAGTGCAACGTTAATCTTCAGTCGGGGTTCTAATTAAGATAATTTGCATAGAGCAACGAGAAAAGAGAAACGATCTCGCCTATACGTGATGAAATAACGCTGAAAGTGATTTGGTATCGAATTTATAGAATATGTATGCGGAGGTTATCGATCAAGGTGTGTGTGTATTCGAACGCAACGGAAGGATCGAATTCTTCATTTGTTATTTGTATTTGGTCTCGTGAGCGTAACTTCCTGAAATCTGAGTTAAAGCTGTGAAACATAAAAGTATAATCCTAGACAGGATCAATTTATTCTGTACAGTGTGTGTCGGTATATGACATGTTATAGATACGTAAGTGTGTATGGTGGTAAGGCCTACCTAGAAACTAGATCCGCGCAGCTGCCGGCTGCACCGGAAACTGTCGGCCATCTTGTTTGCGCAGTTGCCATGGTTACCATGGGAGATCCTTTTCTGATCCTGCAGACCGTGTATGTGGTACGTCGGGTTGGACTCGCTGCGCTGCACGTATTTCGGTAGCAAAAGGCCCTATAGGGGGGGTCCATGACTAATGCGTTATTGTTGAAAATTTAACCGCGATTTTCTATGCCAGGATCATTTTAGATTCCTGAAATTTATTGACGTCGTTAGATAGAACCACGCCATGGGAAACGAACAGATGGCCTTTTCCTCCACGAGATTATCTACAAATTGCAATTATAGGATTATCTTGATGCCCTGATGGAGATAACCGCTATTTCACACTCACCAAAATACATTAAGGACTCTTTCAATCCTCATGTAAATTCATGAACTTTTCTATCCACACTTTTAGATAAAAAAAAAGTCTTTAGGTCTTCAGATTCTGTCATCGGTAGTTGTCGATTCAGTTTTTTCTGTTATCTTTTTTCTCAAACAAACTGACTCCCCGTGGCATCTGGTACCCGATTCTTCTTTCCTCGTTAATCTTGAGCAGTGTTAGGTTGTTCGTTAGCGGAGTGACTAGCTATGGTGGGACGAGGTGGTCTTGGAATATGGATTGTAGCCCTTGTTGCTAAAGGGTTCGAACGTTTAATCTTTGGGAATGAAATGTTGTTTGATCTTGGAATCAATTTGGTCATGGTCACATAGCAGTTGTGTGAACTGGGACAAACCCGGTGGCTTACTGGTTACTGCTTACTTTGACCCGGACAGATGTCGGCTAGACTAACCTCAGACCCGTATATAAAGAGAGACGGTACACCAACCTGACCTTAAACGAGTACCACGTGTGGAGGAAATACATTTCCTTCAAAGGCAAAAGACAGTCGGAAAAAAAATCGGAAATCTTAGTAAAGTTTCAGCTGTTACGTATATATGTGCCCTACTACGGAATTTCAATTTTATACTTCGATTTAGTACAAGTGGGCTGATCCATGGTTCGTTGGGACGTTTCATTATCCACTATTATCAGCTCAATTTACGAAGGAGACGTTCAATTATTAACTGCGATCGAGGTATAATGAACGGAATGAGTTATGGCCGTCGAGCAATGAAATTAATTATTCAACTTTACGAGAGACACTTTTATTCAGTTTTTTCTTCATTTCTACTCCCTTCGTAAAATCCTAGTCCTAGACCTATACCTAACAGCTGTCCTAAATTCTGACCTGAGCCTGATCGTGGCCCTGCATATAGGTGTTCACAAAGTTTGTCTATCTACCTGGGTTTTTGTTGGTCCTGGGAAGCCATTTTGTTTGAAAATTGATGACGCGTATCGCCCCGTCGGCCTTTCTCATGTTAAAATGTCTGATTAATGCGGCCCATTACTTTTAACAAAATTAACGAGGAAATTCTACAGTCAATTCGCTCTATACTCAAGGGAGGACTCCGAAGGGCATTCTTTTTTTTCGAAAATGTTGTTCATTCCTTCAAGTGTCTTCAGGAATCGTTGTCGAAAGTTCATGTGCTCCGGAATCTTTCGCACGGAATATCAATTTTTATTTTTTGTTTAGTCATTTGATGAATATATATGCAAAAATAGGATGGGATAGAATTACTCCTCGTCTAGGATGTGAAACTGGACGGATTAAAACTGAGTCACGCAATGTTGTTGGGTTCGAGAAATGTTTTCGTAGCGATTTGCGACAGCAGCTACAACAACACGACCGGTTTTTCAATTGGTCCTGAACATCTGCCGCTTTCCTGCTTGTCAGATATCCACGCACCGAGCGTATATGGTATATTTTCTAGGATCCTCTCCGTATCGTAGTATCTGCAGATGGCGCAGCGAGGAAGGACCGTGCCTGTTACAGAATCGGATATTCTCCTCGTTCCTATCTACTCTATACAGTGTTGAACTTTCGCAGCCTATAATCGTCCCTGGAGGGGTGTCAGATCTAAGATAAATCTTACGCCCTCACGGACCTCCTGCTGGGATCAATGAGCCACCGGGGAAAAAAAATAAAAATAAAATAGCTTTTCAAATTTCTGCATCGCGAAACAAATATCGTCGAGAGGGACACAAATAGTGACTCAATCAATTCCAGCAATGAGATCTGAACGAATTGCATTAACCTACAGACATACATTACGAGGTTCACTAATACCACCATTCAAGCTCTCAATGCTCGCGGAGATAATGGGTCTCTGGTTGATAAAGCACTCATGTTACGCACAAGCACGTATCTCTGCGAAGGATTAATCCGCATGTGAGAATCGTTCAATTTTTCAATCCTTTCTTCTCGTTAGGGGTTGTAAATTAACGTTGTTTTTTTTTTATATTTTTTTATGTTGGTTACAAACTTTTCAAGAAATAGTCTATGACCGAATTCCTTCCGCAGGATTTCTCACACGCGTCACACGTGTTCCATTTGGAATGGATCCAGCAGCCAGGACCTTTTCTCCCCGTTAAAGTAGTTTCCTGCGTTGATGATTCATTTACGACATGTGTCTTCCTTAGACTCCATACACAGCGGTAGCCTCTATGGTATTATATAGTTTCGAATATCTTGAATATTTTAACGCGTCGTGCATCGTACAATACAAGGTAAAATTATACCTTATATAGATGTTACGGTTGTATACTATAGACGAATTTATCCAATGGTAAATATTTACCGTCTTTCGAACATCGTCTCACCTCCGAGATCGAACATGTCTACTTATCTGTAAAAGAGCATCGAAATTACAAGCAAGACGTTTTATATTTTACTTCTACTATGGCGATGGAGATAATTTGTGTGTAGGTACGAAGATAACGAATCTTAAATCTTCTTTTATCGCAGTGTAAATTCCATGAGGGTGTGTTTCGGGGTATAAGGGTGGGTATAAGAAATAAAATATTTGGTATTCCCATTTCCCACGACTATAAGTTGGCCCGCATTTGTCAAGGCTTTAACACCAATCTAACTTTGGAATAACCGAGAAGTTATTCTTAGAGGACAAAATATTTTCTTTGTATTTTTACTCGAATCTATTATTAAGTTTTTAAATTTTACAATGATCGATTATTTCGCTCAACGCTCCGATCAGATGCACAGGAAGAAAAAGAACAAAAAAAACTCAGCAGGAATTATTTAATCTTCTTAATACCGGCTCAGTCTATTCTTTCATTCTCAGTTTTAATTAAAATTTTCAGCATTCTACTCCTCCTAGCGGGTGCGAACCCAAGAATTTCTTCATAACGTGATGCAAATGTCGAATGCTAGGGCTTGGTATCCTACGGTGCAACGAATCCCCGAGTATTTCTGTTATGTAATTAGGTCTCTCGAGCATTTAATATACCTTGAATCATTCAAACTATTCGAAACTCCTTGATTACCAATCGATTCCTCTCCCCCCGTTTCGTCTGATGATTAACCAATATTAAAATGGACACCCCGTATACGCGTTCGTTGGTACTTAACAGGTTTTATGAACCTGTAACGTTGACGACGGAAGCCGCACTCAACTGACATGGCCGGGCAATTTGTTCTCGGTCGGTCAGACCTTATACTGGCGCAACGACATAAATTGATTAGTTGGGTCGCTCGAGTCGCGGATAGAAAAATCCTGGGAACAAGCCTCATCGCCCATCGCACATCGTCAGTCCATCCGTCGGTGAGTGTCGGGCTGAACTGAGCCAATGAAAATAAAAAAGGATGTCAGATTGCTGCCGCATCGGAAGTTACGGATTAAGTTAGGAAATAGACAGTTAGCGTCGCTCTCGAGAGCGAGAGAGGCAAGATCACATGACTAAGAGAGAAAGAGTTATACTCATCACCACGATGCATGTATGCACGGCAGTGTATCAAAACGATACCGAAAAAGTGCTTTCTTCACCGATTCGATCGTCTCGCATCAGGTGTTTCAGAAATTTTTTATCTCGTTAACGCCTACGAACGTACGTCACGTGGTTACGCGTAAGGTTCACACCCAAACATAGCCCATTGTCTGGAACGCCCGGGGCTATCGTCTGGCAAAGAGGATGAGCCGAAGGAAAGGAGATAGGAAGAGTAAGAGAGAGCGGTTTACTACCGCCTGGTTCACTCAGCCTCCGGGATTCGGGGGGTGGATGAGATGCCGGTCCGAAAATGGGGGATGGAGCCTTGACCCTGCGAGGCCAAAGGTTTGTTTGGGTTAGGTTTTCCCTCTCTATGTATGTATCAAACGTTAGTCCATGTATTCCGGGATAAACCACGTCTGGTTCCGCCGACCCCCCCGCTAAGTACGATAACCGACTGAGGCCATGACCTCGACCAAAAAACAACGTTTGGCTTATTCAATCGAGTATTTTCTCGAGTGTTTATCACAGTCTGGTGCAGATTAATTGCCGGATAATCGATTGGGCAGGCTTTGGGATATAAGAAACCGAGGTATAACCACGTTTTCGTTTACGAATGCAAGATGCTCTTGGGTGGAGATCACCATCTGTCCTAATTTTTTTTTCTCAAGTTCTACTACCTTGTTTTTTTTTTTTGTTTTTTTGTTTTCGGCTTTTTCTACACCAGATCGTTTTGATTTATGTTGGGCGCCAGATCCTTCCGATGTCTTAGGGCCTGCCGCTGCAGGAACTCAGCTGTTGAAGTTTTTGTGTGTTACGCTGGATCGCGAGATAAATTTACGTTCCTTACTTCGTTCTCGGTGTTATCTAATCGGACCGAATTTCGTCCAGTTTAACTCTGAGAAGAAACGAATTCGATGAGATCTCGATCATTGAGGACCCAGAGTGTAAAAAGGTCTTTTGAATGAAATGGCAAGTTGGCCTATAATGAGCACTGTGCTGTTGAGGTGGCGACTCGAGAATCTTTTGAACCGCTTGAAAAATCCCTTTTCCTCAGAAACATGACGTTGAATCTGAAGCAGGAGCAATCAATGGAGCAACGGAGGAAAGGAAACAGTCTCGATTCCTTATGGCTTAAACTCAGCGGTGTCACGAGTCAGGTGGAGGCGGAGGTTTAATCCACATCTATATCCCCTCATATTTCGCGATTACAGGCCAATTAACAATACAGGGTTCGACCCTCGCCCTCCAGCTTTTGGGGTATTTCCCCGTACAGCCTAAGCGATCCCTCAGACAAGGGGGTGCGATAAAATGTAAACCACCAGACGTAGTGGGCGAGCGGGACCCTCAGTTGTGGAAAGACCCTCCTCAGCACCAGCAGAGGTGTTAGGGTGGTGTTATGACTGTTGTCCGGGTCAGGGTCGAGGACAGGTCAGGGAAATCCTATTCCATCCCGACCACCGTTTGTCCCACAGGGGACTGGAAGACTTCCTCTTCCTCTTCCTTTTCCTCTTTCCTCCCTCGCACGGTCCCTTCACCCAGTCTGGCTTTCGCACTCTATCATTTCACACAACGCCACATTCGGATCCGGCCACATCGACGAAGAGCATTCTTCTAATTCCAGTAACAGTAGCGTTGACTGGAATGGAATTCAGCCATGGCGTGTGTCGTGAGGGAGTCTCGGGGAAGGAGCACCTCGGCTTTTTTTTCTTCTCTCTACACCAGTGGCTCGTGCCACACTTTTGAGCACCGAAGGGGAGACTGGGCTGCTCTCCCCAAGTCTCGAGATTCTAGAAGGTTCTTTAGAGTTTTGAGAGGGGTCCCGAAAACCGGGGGTCCTGGTTAATTATCTGGAAGCGTGCCACTCCCTCGCACGAGTCACTACGCTCAAGGGCACCTGGCGCGGACGTTCTTCTCTGTAAGGGAAACTCTGAGAGGTCGGTGCTGACGGATCACCACGTGCGGTGTCTCGCTTTATCGTTAATCGAACATTTTTAACATTTTATATTCTGACTAAACCGAAGTCAGCGAAGCCTCGCGGAGTCAGTGGTGGCAAAAATGGTCCTTAAAAAGGGATTATAAAGCCCTGGGAATGTGAATTAGACACTACATCCGACCGTCTATCATTGGCTCATCGGCGGAAATACATAAAAAAGCCTCGTCGATGTTAAGACGTCAAATGACCAAACGGTCAAACGGTGAAGAGGAGGGCGAACAGACGGTCGGGCAGAGTCCCCTTCCCACCCATCACGTGCCTCGAAGCGTCTGCTACCCTTTTCTAGTGGTAATGTATCGTTTGCCCTCGGCTTGACTCCTCAGCCGTTCTGGGGTTCGAGAGCCATGAATGAAATCCCTCCTGGAGGGTCGGTTTCGGGGTGTCTGACCCTCCGATCCTCTTTCCCTCTTCTCTTCATCCTACAGCACTCTCCCCAGGAAGGAACAACCTCTATCTCTCTGTCTCTCTCTTATACCCAAAACAATAACATATCCACGTGGTGGACCATCCACGTGTTTCAACCTTCTGAATGTCCCACGACTTGTGTGTCACGCGAACCGAACATTCAGTTACTCTATTTTGAGATTATCGGAGGATTACATACGGTAACCTTCTATACAACGTGATCGACTCGTTGCCGAAAAAGACAACTCAGGGTTTCTCACACAGCCCTCGGATTATATCAGGGAAAGAGATGACTCATCACATAACGTGACCAGCTCAGCTCGATATAAAAGTTCGTCAAGTTACGGTGTAGAGATTACATTGATTCGATCTGAGTCACTGATCGCACAAATTGGCCAATGTCTCCAGGATTTCAGAACCAGGCTCTCTTCCTTCGGCCATGTGGTCTGGCGTTTTAGGTCTGTTCAGCATCGAGTTAGACGCTCGGGGCTGTTGAAGGAGGCAGTCCTGAGGTTATCTTCAACTACCGTCAGGGTTGATTAGATATCCCTACCGCTGACAGCTCTTCTAGTGGTTGCATGTGTACGATGTTTGTGTACATCCTATTTGGAGGATGTTTCATGTGCTTATAGCCAAGTACCTGTATGGTAAATATCTTTGAGGTACTCGAGGTCCTTGAGACAGTGATTCTGATACTTGATGAAAAATAAAGAGTTGGGACGTTCATAATAATGTTGAATGATCCCTGACGAATGTCACCCAGTTTTTACAAAAACATCAGTGCCCTAAATATATCGGGTGGGGTGGTATATATATACGAAAAAAATAGAACTCAAGCGGTATTTGCATGGCATCTATTTTCGGTTACGAACGCGGAAGGAAGTCTGCTGGGGGTTGGTGGGTCGCGTGTTACTACTACGACGGCGTCGACGATGCCGACGTCACCCGACGCCACCCGACCCGACGTGGTACGCGTGCACCATGGGGTTGTTTTGGTACAAGAATAAACCTCACCCTTCGAATCGAGGGCGCGTGGGCGAGTATCTCTTATTCTCTCGGATTTCGCCGGAGCTAAACGAGACGTCGGGGCGTACCTCAAAGCGACAGCTACGAACCTCCCTTGCGCGTGAACAAGACTCGACTGGAACAAAATTCAGCAAAAAATCGGAGCAGGTCGATCTCACAGAAAGAAGAGAAGATGTGGAGATCCAACTTCAGGGTGGAGGTGGTTCGGGAAATTTTCGAACCCCTCGCCATGGACCCATGATCCCCAAGATCTATCTTGATCGGCTGCGTCTCGTGGAGCAGGGAGGATGGGGGCATCTATGCGAGGGGATGCGAAATACGTCTTGGGGGAGGTCAGGATTGAACAAGAAGACGATGTAGCGACTTGCTCGATTCATTTTTGGATTACAAGAAGAGAGAATGAGGTGGTATAGAACAAAAGGAGAGGATAATTCAGTGCGCAGAAGCTCCGCGTGCCCTGTGACAGTTGGGCTGATTAAAAACTGTCTTGGATTTCTTGGAGGTATAATAACGTTCTGTCCCGCAACGGATCGATCGGATACGAGAAGAATAAAGATTCGCTTACACGCCTAAAGCTAAAAGCATTGTTTTGCAGTGTGAAAAATGGGAGACGGTATTGGCGTCGGTGAATCCCCTCACACTTATCTTACGTATACAGACTTTGACGAATAAATTCTCGCATCACGTCACGATAAAGAATAGAAGAATAATCAGGTCACCGTTCAGCCCGAAGCCCGGATAAATTTACGGGGATAAAGTCCCTTGGCTTGATGAAAAATTGGATCAAGAATGTAATAAAAATCGCCAAATTATTTTTGTCCTTGGATATATAGGATATAGGCTGTAGATTGCGAGGATGAGTGAGAATCGAGTCGAGAACATGAGACTACTGGTCGGTATACCGAGTCTCGACAATCCACATCCTGTGTAAAGCAAGGGCCTAAGTCTCATGCCACGATACGTTTCTAGGTAAATTGGCGCCGTAATACGCGACGCCCTTGTGTCAGAAGGTTGACCTCAGTTTCTGGCTGCCAGCTGGGAGGCGCTCATGCACGACTGCAGCCAAAGACTTTTAAGCGTACTCGGAAATGCTGTAAAAATAATTATTATAACCGTTAAAAACGCGATGGTCTGAAAGCTAGACGCTTGTTTGTATCGTATTAAATTCAATTACACCTTTTGTATAAACTCCACGTGTCTACCTTGGCCAAAATTCATCCCCATTATACACATCTAGAGGCACAATTGATGTGATCGAAAAATGTAATTTAACTTGAGGCTCCGATAATCAACCTTTTATTGCGATTAATCAACCGTGGTAAAAAATGAAAGTGATTCTTTCTTTTTGTTCTCTCGATCTCATCGTTGGGGTTGAACCGTTGTTGAAAATAACAGTTTCGAATAAATGACCTTGCTCCGATTCGACATGCATTTGTGCAACAGCGGCGTGGATACTCTCCAACCCATATATATCAACTCATCGCTAAAAAATGATACGCAATATACGGTTTTTGTCAATGTGGAAAGTCGACAGTTGGTCTTAACGCCAATTCGATCCGTAATTCGATACATTTGCACGAAATATCAACGCTTCAATCAGAAGCATTGTCGTCTCTCTATGACAAAGAAACTCTGATCTCGTTTCACGTGTCATTTTCACACATTCAGTTTCTGCACCGCGCGATATTGATTCATATTATTTTCCGAAATTGTGGAATGCTTCTCCTTACTTCACCGATGTCACGGTGTTCGAGTGATATGACTACATAGGTGGTACAAAAAAAAAATAAGAACAAATAAAAAAAAACCTGATTAAATCAACATATATTATCTTCGTCAGTCAGTCAGTCAGTCGGCTGGTCGGTCGTGCGTCAACCTGTCCCTTGGTAGACTTTCAAGTTTCAACCGTCGAGGTTCTAATGGGAGCAACGGTTCTCGCAGCCGCCGACCAGCTGTCGCTGTGAAATTGTTGGTCAAAATGAAAGTTGGGTCTCGAAACTCGAAATGGATTTTTACTTACTGTAATTACGAAGTGTGTTCGACTCGTCCCTTTGTATTTTGATTGAATTTTCCTACCGTATCATCCACAACAAATTCATCTACGATATCGTAAAACTGTTTCCTGGACTTTCGTTGAAAATATAACCGGGGTACAACTCGATTTTGTAAAAGTTGTAAATTGAGGAGGGTTGAAAAATCTGTTTTTATTATCATTGTTACATATATTTTTTCTTCTTTATGCCATCGCGTACCCAACGTCAAATCGTCACTTCGATACATCGAACAACAATAGAAAACTTTTATGTTCTGTCATAAAATCCGTCTATTCAATGATCCGTGCTATACGCGGGAGCGCCGGAAGCTGGGGGATTTTTGATTTTATTATATTCTCCTTTTATCCCCCATCTCCATCTCCATCTCCCTCTATTTTTATTTTTTTTTTCCTTTCCTCTCCGAGTCTTACAGATAGAATCACAAATTTTTCTCGGACAGCTGTGATACTCGGGCGTGACGAATGCGAATGATCGAAGAAAAAAGAACCGTTCAGAAATTAAACTGAACGTATTTGCAGTTCCGTTTTTCGTTTATATCAGGCATGAAATAAATCCGAGTCCGTCTTTTCCAATATATATATTCTTCACGCTGTTACTATATCAGTGATTCATGCGACGTGACGGAACCGACATGTAAAGCATAGGTATGGGTAGCCGCTCAAGGAATATTCGGTGTTTCCTTTGAATATGAATATCTTGAATGGAAACGATGGTCGCAGTGTGGAATGAATCTAGAAAAGGCTCCGAAGAAGCCCATGAGGATGGAAAAAAAATATCAAGATTTTACCACTGTCCCTTAAATGCATTCGTCCGAGTCTACCATAGGGTTATATGTTTGGTTATATGTAATTCCAACTTCTGGGGCAAATGTTCGGTGTCATGCGACTTTAAACAAATACAACAGACGGCTGTCGCCATGCTGTTTCCTTTCCTTAACTATTTGGATGTGTTTCTGTGTTTAGTCTGTTTGAAGACGCCGTACAAAGCTCCCTGCTACACATGCTTTACGCTCTTATACCTGTTTCTTTACTTTTTATACAGATAGAAAATTTATCTATTTAGAAGATATTTCGCTAATTTTTTTTTTTTTTTTTATCGAAAGCCACAAGGTGTCAACCTCTCTGAGTTGTTTCTGTTTATCAAAGAGGTCGCGCATCTGTTTGGAAAATAAAAATAATAATAAAAAAACTAGGTAATGTATATTTACGAAATATTTTAATTATCTTATCGCGGACAATCGAAACAGCTGCTACTCCACCGCGCGTGTTTCTAATTGGCACCGGCCAACACTGAACCAGAACTCATTTAACAGCTCCATAAGTGCTTACAATGATTAAGTTGAAGAAAATGTTCGGGAAGGCTCCTCTTTTTACTTCAGTGTAACGCAAGTCTCTGAAGTTATTGAGTATGTCACCTGTTTTCGCCTGTTCAGTGCATTTTGTTTTAATACATTTGAATCCGTCGCGTTTTGATGTGAATTCGATTGAAATAAAGTTGTTTTTTTTTCAATATTCTAAGTAATTAAACATTTGGTTTCAATTTGGATCGGTCACATCCACCATCCCTAATCGCTTGCCATCTTTTGTCTTTTGCGATCTTCTTTGATTCGCATTTAATTCGTTACATTTTTAAACATTACTCCGAAAATAGAAGCATTTTCAATGCTAAAATGGTAATTTTGAAGCCATGATAGGATGCACTCGACAGTCTTTTGGCTTTTGCGAATTCCAAAGACTATGGTGAAGCATTGTTATTTTTTTTTTCTTCTCTCTGAGTCTTTTTTTTCCTACTTTTGAAGATCCCCGCGGCGAGATAGTGTCATCGGGCCAGTTTGCAGGCCGGGCACGCAACAACGCCTGGCCATTTTAAATAATTCATTGCTACGGGGCGGTGCTTCTGCTTTTGAGAAAATTCCCTTGCAGCATTGGAAAAATTAAAATATAGTTTCACGGTGATAAATTTTCAATATATTTTGTATCCCTATCAAGTCTTTGATAACGTTGATCGTAATAAAAATTATAGAAAAGCCTAAAACCTCGTGTTCCTTCGTTAATTACAAAGTGTGAGATTCCTTCCGGTCCTCATGGTCGTCGAGGTATCGATCGAAACAGCATCCTCTAAACGACATTGATTATTTTCTGAACCAATGAAACCAACCGCGAGTCCCTCGGTTACTCCGATTAATTACGCTCTCGTTGGCACTCTTCTTGGTTTTTTTTTCTCTCTCTTTTTTCGCAAGAAAAATTACCTCTGCAACGTTCTAAAAAGAGACTCGATGCATTCTCGCTATTGACATTTGCCCGATCGTGTCTTGGGATAACCCCTCTCTCTCAGGCGTGTACTTATCGACTACATTTGCCAGGTGCGTCGAGAAAGCTATGGGCGAGGGTGCGCGAGAAGGGAGGAGGGGGGGTGGGATGAAAAAAAAGAGAAAGCGTGGCCTAGCTTCACCTCCTTTTATCCCTTGTACATGCGTGTGCATTTAACCGACCGTTCCTGCTTCAGGCCGGGTGAATTTTTCTTCATTTTTTTTCTCTCTAATGCGACAAATTAGTAGGTGATTATCACTTTTTTTTTCCCCTGTTTGCGCTTTCACAGTGAATCTTTATCATGACCGTGTTTCGATTGCGTATGTAGGGTACGCAGGCATGAAGCTACGCCGGTGAAGGGGAATTAGAACGTAGTTGGTCACCCGCGTGCTTTACGGATCCGTGAAAGGGGTGGAAGAGGGTGGGAGTAGTGGATTTACCTGAAACCCCGATATTCAGTGGTTCGAAAATATACTGCACGCACCGCGGTGATTAGATCATCGAACTTATCTCGACGAGGCGCGCCCCCGTTTGGATTAAATTTACATTTCCGTTCTACCCCGGGATTGGGAAAAGTCTATTTGTTCCGGTATTTTCTTTGTCCCAATCTTTAGGCGTACTTGGATGCAATTTTTGTTTTTGTTTTTGTTTTATTGCTTCTAGACGGTTTGTCAAATTGGATTGAATTCATATGAATTCGGAGAGATTTTATAAATACGGGAAATCTTATCGCTGGAATAACCTTAAAGAGGCGGTAGGAAAGGGTAAAGGAAAATTTGAAAGTAAATACAACAAATCAGACTTACCAAGTTTATATTAAATTAATTTTGCCAAGACAAATAATCTCTCTATCTTATATATAATATCGAGGAAGCAAGTCTAATTTCAAGTTTAACTCGATTTCACGCTGTTGCTTGAAAACCCCGTGAAACTCTCGCAACCCTCGAGGAGCCTGGCGTACTTCCTGAAATATCAAATTAAATAATCACGGTGATGGAAAAACGTCGAAAGATCTAATTTCACCTCTGAACACCCGAGACCTTATCTCGCGACTACTTACTTACCTTATTTCAGTTTAGCCCGATCTCATCCTATCTTGTCTTTCCTTCCGACCTTATACTACATCCACAGTTTAAGATGGAAGATCGAACATTTTCAAACCCTACGACGAAACGCAGCGACGATCTCTGAGCTACGTCAGTCTCGTAGTAATTGAATTTTCTGTGTGGAACGTGGAGAAAAAAAATCAATTTTTGTCTTATTTTTATCACAGAACGCATGCGCGTTCGCTCATTTCCGATAGGGGTAGGTTTCAGCTTGAAATTTCGCCGACGACTCGTGAAGAGGCGCACCGAGCGGAGGTACCCTATGTCGACATCTGCGGCGCATCGACAGTAACCTTTCATTACCTTCCGGGGTCGGTAACTTTCCCGTCGATGGTCATGCAGAGAGTGATAAAACCGCTCGATAGAACAGAAACCTGTAAATCATGTTTGATATTTGTTCATCGTCATTGAAATTATACACATCGCACGATTATCGAATGCATTTCCGGATGAAATGAATTTTTAATCTTCTCTGCCACTGTTCCATATTTAATTCTATATATAAGAGATAGAAAATATTCTAGCGCACGAGATATTTTTTCCAATAGCATTTTCCATTCTTTACGAATCGAAGAAAAATATAGCAACACTTGCAGATGCGTTGAACTAATCTATATTGATAACGTAATGAATTCAATCTCGCGACAATGGGGCTTTTTTTTTGCACACGATAATACAATTTTTTTTTGATCCACTCTTTTTTGAAATTCTGCTTCCGAAAAAATTACTTCATTCCACGATGCTAGAAAATTTGGCTTCAAAGAAATTGTCTTTTTTTTTTTTTTTGACAAACTGTTTTACCGACAGTTTATCTGTTTTCTCTTCGACACTTGGTTACAACTCGACGCCAAATGTCGTGCAACCCCGTGTCTCGTGTGTCGAGCGGGTTGCAAGCTTCGGGCGCACCGATAAACGTGAAACATACGATTTGTGGTTTTGTGAGAATTTCAATACTGACGTTCTTTCTTCATTCTTCTGTTTCAGCACTTGTATCATCTGCAAACAGGCGATGGAGCTTTCAGGGAGCGAGGAAGAGGAAGAGGGAAAGGAACACCGAGGGTAAGTCTGAATGATTCGTCATTTTATGATCTCGATTTGGGTAACGAGTTACGCGACGATCGTCGCTATTGTTCCAATGCTGTTGTCGTTGATCATCTCAGTACGGAGAAACGAAACTGAATATGAGAAAAGAAAATTGCTATCAAGGTAACGTAGGTGTTACGTGCACAGCCAACGCATCGCGTTTTCCTGTTTAAAACTCATCGACGACCTTCGCTCGTTCACTGCGTTATTTCAAGTCTATTGCTTCTGGCTACTTGATCCAATCCCACTCGTTAACTGCTAATAACTGACGTATACCCGTTCAGTACACGCACGTTACGCACTTAACAACCGGCAGAGTTTCCATGGGGCAAATGGCTTTTGTATCAGACCTAAAGATCCACATTCAGATGGTCACATCGTCTACATATTCGTAAGTCAGAAGCTCGTACGTGCGCGGGTGGAAACTGTTAATTACTCTACGTGTAATGGCCAATTTATAATATTTATGATCCCTGCTTACCCACCCACAGGGAAATCTGAGATAAGAGATACAGATTGTTCGACGTTCAGCCAAGGCTAAGGGTAGGTAAGACTGAGCATGCCACTTTCGGTCGCATTTACGAGGCACTCAAACTCGCAGTAAAGTAAAACGGCGAATGGTGTGCGGGCATAAAACTGTAAAATTTGAAATTTTATCTTCCCTTTTGATCTCCCGCTCCGATTCTGTCTTAGTGCCGTTTTATTCGACCACTCGGAGACTGGGAGAGAATAAAAGTGTCGCTAAAATGCATTTTGACAATTGTATAAACTCGTTGCGACGATGTGGCTACCCATGGGTATTGTGTTTGCAAGAATAATTTCATTATGCACTGCTTCCGAGGGGAGTTTGGCGGACTTTAATTCAAACTCAAACTTCACTTCGACAAGTTTGCTATTTCAACATCGAATCTAAAAAACTTTTCATATCTGGAAATGAAAACTTTGAACACCTCTCGCACTCGATGATATAGATTCACAAATTGCTTTACCATCAGAGAATAAATCTGGACGAAAAAAAAGAGTGGAAAAAAAATATTATCGAAGAAGTCATAACGTTTTTATGATGTTAAAATCGATTACTGAAGACTCTGCACAAGCCTTGACCGGAATCGGATTCAAGGCCGTTCGAACATCCGACGAACGTTGGAAATTTACGCAACTATAATTATTCAGTGTCGTATTGGACTTGGTTCACTTTTTTATAGACTCAACAATTTTGCAGTTTGGAATATATAACATGCGAATCATTCTCAAAATGTTGGCAGAATCCGTGGGTCCTGACAAAATTTTTGATGAAAGTAGAAAAAAAAATACAATTCCACAATATCTTGACACTGGCTGTACAGAGTTTGAGAACTGATATTAAACAAGGCGCTATTGATCGGGGCAGAGTGCGCCTGTCCGCGTTGCACCGCCATGTTTAAAATTTTCCAACACAAGCCCCCTCTCGGGGAGAGCTGCAACTGTGATGCACCTAATAGCGCATTTTCATCAGAGTCACGTACACACATACGTATCGATACGTTTGGGGACGTGACTCGTTTCTTCCTGTCAATACTTCAAAGTTACGTTCCTCATTCCGAGAAGAGATCATCGTGAAGGAGTTTTCTTTTTTTTTTGCTCCAGAAAAACATCTGACCTTCACGAGACACTTTTTAGTAAGAGATTGATCAACAATCGTCATTTTGTTCCTTGTCAGAAGGTGATGATTTAATTAGAATCGAGACCCAAATGAGTCCGAGGTTCGACTAAGTAATTAGCGATGCCCCATACGTGCACAGCTGCGCTGATATCAGCTTTTCATTAATCCTCGGCGACCATTTTGAACCGAGTATCCAGCACCTTATCCATATGGTTAGGAACAGCGTCGAACTAACTTTACATAGCTAAGTTAGAATATTGTTTCAGCTTGCTGAACTGCAGTCGTAAATTTTGCACACTGTTATATACAAACTTTTAAATAAGTAGAGAACATTTGATTGTCGAATTAATCAAGTTAATCACTTCCATCACAGGGTGATTAGAGAGCCTTTTTCTCCTTTTCCATTTCTTAACTATCAGTTTTTTTTTTTTCTCATTTCGTTTATTGCATCGTTAAGGGGGCCATTTTAATTAACCCGATGAAAGTACCACATATTGATGTTGTCACACGACACGTGCCCAATGCTGTAGACGAGATTGCGAGATCCTCCTGGAACCCAGTACTGCAACGTGACATAAGTAACGATTATACGTACACAGCGACTAATGATCTGTTACCAGCCGATGTTGTTCGATTTTCCGAGCAATATTTCACTGCGATATGGCATACGATCCTCGTAATGCAGTGGCCAACTTCTCTCGATTAACGAGAATCTAATTACTCTCTAATGACGTGATAAATCGCAACTATTAAATTAACCGGTATGGTACAATTTATCGCGAATCCACGTGGCTGGGATCACATTTTGGCGCCAGTTTATAGGCCGCCATTAACGGAAGAGGCTTCCTCTACCTTTGTTATTTCAATGCAGCCACTTGGTCTGTGACCTCACCGAGTCTCCCGACCTTCGGTTTTCCGTGGACTGACTGTAATTTACATGCGTCCCGCGGGTATTTGGAATCAAGTATATTTCCATCATCAAGAATTTTGTCGAAAAATAAGTATTTCAGTTATTTCAAAGCATGAGAATACCGTAGGCGTGTCATCTACCTGTCACGGCCGAACTATTCACAATGGTTTTTATCTAGTCCCTCCTCGGACCCTTGGCGATAAGATTAAGTCCAGTTTGAACAATCTACGGACTACGCCACAGGCTGAAAGTCTCGCATTAGTCACGTAGTCAAATCGAAAGGTTCGTCGACTATTTATAGGCCAAAGTCTCGGCTGATTCATTTATGCTGTTTTCGTTCGCATACTCGGAAAAACATATTCCAAGATCTTGTGCTCTATTTTCACTCTCTCTATCTCCCGCTCGTCGATCGATATCCATAATTGATTCCGATATCCAGTGGTCAATCAATCTCAGTTTCCGACTCGTTTTATTCGAGTGGTTATAAATAGCGAGAACAATGGCCGGTCTTGTTCCGAGCCTGCGGTCAGTGCTCGAGGGTCGAGGAGCACACGGTTTTTATTATCTCAACTTTATCTCAAGTTCTGCGACCGCGTCCGTCGTACAGGGCCGAACTTAACGTCAGCACGGAATGTACCTGGTCCGCTCGGCTCCGGCCGCCACCCACCTGAGCAGAGGCGCAACTGTACCACGCCATACCTCTGTACGCTTCATACGGAAGATCCGACTGTACCGACTCGATACGTTTTGTTCACGCTCCAATACTCGCTCGGGTAATATCCGGCCTCTGAGTGTTTTCGTTGATTATTTTCTTTCTCCGAATTTCGGAGGGAATACCGCGGTCGTGTTTTCGGTAAATTATTGGCGAGCGTCATGACTACCGGAGAACCCTCGTTGCGGGGGAGGGGATCCTACCGGAGGCCATAGCGTCAGGGCCAGTACAGAGGAAAAAAATGTTTACGTATCGAAAGAGGCGAAAAGCTTTGCCACGAAGGCAGTCGAGAGACCCGAGTCGCGGACTGTACAGTTGAATACATTCGACACTGACATCAGTATACCTAAAACGTACCCGATCTCGTACGATGTTCAACGAAAACGAACGAAACTGGTTCGTTGGTTCGAGGCGCGGAGGCGCGCACTTGACGCGTCGCGGCTGAACCCTACGGCCGAACGAGTATAAGCGGAACGACGCACGAGTTTTATAATAATATAAACCGTACCATAAGTCGAGATAGAGATTGCGCGGTATTTTTTTTTATTTTTTTTTTTCAATATACATACATATATCAACAATAACGAGGTAGATTGATGATCATATTTTTCACTACGTTTAATATAAATATAATGTGAAGATAAAAAATGTGGTGATTTCATTTTATTTATTTTTTTCCTCTTAGTCTTAGTCTGTGATAACACAGAGAGACGTATCCATTACCTTTTTTTTTTCTTCCAATCATTGTGTAAAGGGTGTGGCGGAGTGTTATATTATAATTATCATATTCACAGTGAATTTGTGTAGACATATAACATAGTTACATACTCATCCTTCCCATGTGCGCATTGTACATACCTCTACGTATGTTTGTATCGTCACTGAACACGTCTGTGTAGAGAGTGAGAGAGCCGCGTGGCGGTTAAATGAAGACTCGAGTCGTCTACTCTCGTTATTCTCTAATAAAACGCGATAACAACCTCGCAACGATTCTATGTTCTCGTTTTGAATCATCGGTCTCTCAATTATTAATATTCAGTCGGAATTCTTCTCTCTATACAGACTATCGCTGACATACTTACTCACTTACTTATAGTTTTACAAATTACTCGACATCAGTGAGGTGTACATACGTGGTGGATCTGTGTGATTTTTTGTAATAAACAAAAGAAGAAGAAAATACAGTCTCAAGGGTCCGGGACCACGTGCGTACTCTAGTCCTATATACGTGTGCCAGAATATATTCAAAGAGAGGGTTTAGTCGAGTTTCCCGTAACGGTAATAAACCACGAATATAAACCAGAATATACATCGCACGTGCGAGTTACACCGGACCAGACGTCCTTCCGATACAGTGAGTTTTTTCATTTTAACCAGTTATTCTCACCTCATCTCGCATCTGTTATTCCATCTATGAGTCTATACCTCGTCGATACGCGTTACGCATAACAAAACTTTCCGAGTCCTCCTAGTCTTCTCGAGATCTTGTTATCTCTCTCATACCAACCACGCGATGGCATCGCCAGTCTCGTTGTCTCAGTCCGTTCGCCTCTTCGCTGAGGAGCCGATTGCGAGGCCGTAGCCTAAATCGATAATGACAAAATAATGTAACTGCTATTCACAAGTAGACAAATAGAAGAATGAAAGAGAAAAAAAACTGCATTGAAGTCTCAGTCGCAGAGTTTTTGAATTTATTTACATAGTCGATTACTTGTGTGTGCAGTACCTCGAGAGACTTTCACCGGTTGCTATGGTCCGAGTCGATTATCGAGATGATCATATTTTGTTTTATTTTTATTCATACACGTAACACATTTTTTTTTTTTTTAGTGTATACGGATTTTTTTGCTTCAATCTTTAGTATAAATCATTTTTATTGTTATGTAATTTTTTGTTCGTCGGCCTTCGTTCTTCGACTGTCGTCGCGAGGCCCTTAATTCCAAGGTTCTTTTCAACCGTCAAATGGAGCCGAGCTACGAGATTCATTGTTGCACAAGCGTTATTACCACTCTAGAGAATTATATTCAGGTCACACGGACGATACGTATGTCCCATGCCGCTGTTCAGCCATCGCGACATAACACTCTATAACGCCGCGGAGGTGGATGTGATCGAATTTATTATTATTTTTTTTCATTGTCCTAAAACGCTGATTGTTTCAATCGTTTCGAGGACCACGTGGCCCAACCACGTGGTCTATAGGCGCGTGATTCTGACCCGAGAGACTCACAACGGGGCAAATGACCCTCGGTGTTCGGGGTCGGGTAGGTTATAAACGGGGGAATCCCACGAAGGGTCTATACGCACACTTGGGTGAACGTGTTCAAGAGGTATCCGATCGCGTTAGGATCGAAGAATTTTTGACTGACGTATGAAAAGATTTTTTCGAGGCGAAACAGAGGAAGTAATTTTTCAGCAATTTTTTTTCTTGAAGAGGTTCTTCTTTTCTTTCGTTTTTTTGAATATTCGATCCATCAGCGATTCGTAGACATGTCAGTATTCGATATATCATAAATCCGAGGGTTTATTGTGTTCAGAGAAAACATAAACTCTGAGCAGGAGGTAGTAGATTTTTTTTTTTTTTTTTCCCGCAGAGGAAAAAAAAAAATAATACAACAATAAGGGAAGAAAATAATTCTTCATCCTTGGGTGTATAGTAAAACGTCTGGAATAACTCGAACATACTCATGCGACTGTTCGGTCTCTCCGACCGCAACATCCGGAGTTTTGTTCGTTTCCTGTATTTCCATTTTATTATCGTTCTTTGGGATTATTTTTAATTGTATGAGTAGTTTTATCGCTCGGGGTCAGACCTTATATTGTGATTTTTGTAGGTCTTTGATGGAATAAAAGAAACCGTATAAACCACTGAATTCTGATACACCCGGATAAATTTGACAAAAAAAAAAGAATTAATAGAAATTTAATTACACTGTGTTAAAGCGGTTTTCGAATTTTGGTCAGTAGGTTTCTATCCGCGGTATTTCATTTTCCCTCAAAGTCGTTAAAAGGACGATTCAAGTACCGCGTTTATCCACCCTTAGTAATAAAAAAAAAATGATATATATCTTGCGGTGATCCATAACTCCGCAAAATCTCCTCGGATTCGTTGTTATAAAATCTTTTTACGACTTTCGCGAAGGAAGTCGCCGAGTTCCACCGTATTAGGCGATGATAGAATATAAAATTTGTACCTAAAAAGGAATTGATAAAAGTTCCTATACCTTTCCCCACAATTTCTTATTTCTAACCTTTCCAACCGAGCTTCATATTTCTGTACGTACATCGAAATTAATTCTCCAAGGTTTCTATCTCAACGAAAGTTGAACGAGGAACCGGTTTCGAGTCGATTATCAGAAGAGGTAAAGAGTTTGAGACTCGATATGATCACTCTTGAAATTCTTTGAAGTGACTCATTCACTCCTAAATAGTGGCGATTCATTCCATCGTCGGGCCAGGGTGACATGTCACTGACTAGAAATGTGGAGAGCGGTATTTTGATATCTTTCTCGATTCGTGAAATGTAATGGAAAATGTATTGAGGTGTGGTTGGATAAGTAGTGCACTGCACCTACTAACGTACCTTTTGTCATAAAACAGTTGAGACTATAGATTGAGTTTGTTGGGTTTGGCGAGGTACGTTTACTCAGGTTGTATTTCTAGATATCGATTAACTCAGGGATCGTTAGAAGAAGTGAGTATAATATTGACGTGGTTAGTCGCCATTACGTTAATATATATACTCTTGCGGAGATATCGCGTGTCACCCTAGTTATCTTTTGTATGGATAGTAAAATGAGCGTCATAATAATAACGGATATCATGACTCGCCCCAGTACCATTTTCACATTATCGTCTTTCTTCTCATCTGATCAAGTGAAAATCTCGGTATACCGTGAAGTTTCATTATTTCCAAAACTACCAAACGGTGTTTCGCAGCGGGGGGCTGACTGGGCTCGGATGCAGTTAAGCATGTGCGTCTTCTACTCCCCCGGCTTGCTAACCATGGGACGTGGTTTGAAGCTGCCTATTTATAATCCTAATAAATATACATTTACTCGTATACATGCGTATCGTAATAGGGGCATTGGACTCGGCGACAACCCCTTTGACTTTCGTTGTTGGTCGATGAAACATAGGCTGGATAAACAGCCCGTAAGTTAGACGCAGGAAATCCAATTGTTCAATTCATATTGAACTCAATAAAGCCAAGTGAGTTCATGGTATGACCACTGAAATTTCCGATTCCTTGTGATGACGTAGGTCGAAGTTCCTACGAGAATAGATCAAAGTTGAAGTCACTCTGAAGAGAACTTCCAATGGCTTATAAATAAACAGTACCGCACGCACTCAGAAGAGTTGGAAAGTATCTGGAGATCGTCGTCAGTCCATTTCCGACTAGTCGGTCATACCGTTACCCATTGAACATCGAATCACAATATGTGATTTAAAAAGTCGATACATAGCCAGGTCGGCTCTTTCCGCGACTAGGGAAAGCCGTCTAACCGCTGTGCCCTACTTCGCCATGTATTTTTAGCAATAGGGTCACACCAAGCTCTCGTCCATGGTGCGTTTGATTTTATTTTTCGGGGAAAAAACCCGGAGCACCGCGAGATTTCGCTTCACAGGCTAAAACAGTTGATCATATATTTGCCTGTTTTGTGTAATTGCAGAGTTACCGAAAGATCGCGCGTCAGGTCAGCACGCCGGATACGCCGAGTGTTGGTCTTGGTAGTCCACAAGCGAGTATTGGAGGCTTGCAACAACAACATCCGCAGCAACAGGCCATCCACGTCGACGCTATGCAGCAGGCCAAGGACAGCCTGTCACCAGCGGTAGTTCAGCAGCCCGGAGCTCTTCGCAACGGGAATCCGCCACCACCCGTTGTATCCATGGTTAGTAGACTCGTCGAAATACAAAAAGGAACAAAACCAGACGCCGAAGTCACCTTGTTTCCCAAATTTGGACTTTGATCAGACCTCTCATCGTTGGATTCGGATAAAAACACTTTCATCAGCGAAAGTGTAATACCGAGTGACTTGTGAATCAACGAGCCACGTGGTCTATGATCATTCAATTTTTTTTAAGTTATTTATCCTCCAGGCTGTTATTTGTTATGTGTGACAATTAATCAATCAATCCAAATGTTGAACCTAAATCGATTATTTGAATCATTCATAGTGTATAAAAATAGTGATTCAGGATGTAAATCAGAGCATAAAGAAAAAACAATCGCGCATTTAATTAACTTTGGCGTAATAAATTCTGCCCATGTATATCGACGCATTGCGCTATATACGGCTTGTATATTCAACTATAAATTTTATTCCGTGTATGTATGTAGTAGCGGGGTTGGTAGCTTATCGCAAATGTTTCGTGCCGCTTATCAGTAATGCAGTTGGTATCTCTACCTTGCTCCAGTTTTCGACTACTGCACGAATGAAAAAACACGCTTACTGAAGCTATTATTAAACCAACGTCTCGAAAAGTGTAATAAAATCGTACGTGCATTGACAAAAAAAAAAAAAAAAGAAACCAGAATTAAGATATATACAAAGAGTCTCGCTTTCGAACGGTTAGTCGCCTCAAGACTTGTACTGGTCGACGAAGAGGAGGCTCACTTCACTTTCCTCTCGAGACCACCGCGTCGTCGCCCCCCCTCAGGAATGTGCCTGTGTGCCTGTGGGATACTGTCCTTCTTCCTCTTTACTCAGCCGAGAGAATCACGCGACCCGTATACATGCACCATGGCCAGGTTACTGGGCAAACCAGTCTTCTTCTCGAAACGGGTGTTTTGTCCCGATGTTAGTCGCGTTACAGTAGCGCGTGTCATTATCACTACCGACACTGCCTACACGAGGTGCAAAAGACATGGTAGCGACATTAGTTCCCCTCGCTTAGGTGCCCACAGTCTCAAGGCCACACGAAGGTCTTCACACTCGTGTGACCTCAGATCTGCCTCGATTCCGTCTTTCACTTACAATTCTGCCACGTACACCGTACGAAGGGACTAGACAATAACCGAGAACCCAGAACGCGTGCAATGACTCCGGAATCGGTTGAGTAACCGCTACCGATTCGTCGATCTTGAGTCATTGCTCGTTATGCGAGACTAGATGCCGAAACACGAGCGAATCTGTCATTCGGTCTCCTAGTGCCCGGTTCCGTCTCGTCCAAAAGGACGCTGATCGTCTCTCCTCTTTCCATCTCTGCTCGCTCTACGTAGGTCGGCGGTTCCTGTTCCTGCGGGTATTGATTCTCGTTGGCGGGCGGTCACCGCCCCCACAGCCGCGGCGGCCGCCGTCACTGCCACCGTCTGCCGCTGGTCTACCCCTTCCTTTTCGCGGTTCTAGGAGTCGCTCGTTTTGTTCAATTTCTTACGTTCTTTCTTCGGGGTATATTTTTTCTCGCCGAGACATTGAGACCGGATTAAAACAGGATGGAGATAAACAAAAGGAGAATATCGTATAATGCAACAGCTATATGACAAAAGGCCACTTTAATACCGCATTTAGTCGTGACTCCGGTCAGGGTTAGGGGACCAACAGCAGACAGATGGCTCGGGATAAGGATGGTTCTTGGAGATGAGGGTGCGTTGACACGAAGGTCGAGACCCTGAGGGTTGCGTGGGGCACCGCCTACGCGTCTTCAGCCTGCAGCTTGTGGATCGGGGATTTTTCAAATCCTCGTACATTCAGTAGCACAATTTAGTTACTCATGTAGGACGACCTTCGCTCCTCTATATCCCAGTCAGTGAACCCCTTTATTGCAACATTGCAACTGGTTGCCTCTTAGACAGTCCTATGCTACAAGACGACCCTCGTGAATTTTTGATGTAATGGGAGTTTCGTTGTAGATAGCGAAAGTCACGTGTCGGAAATGTAGTTGGTAATGATCCTCCAGGTTTATTGCAACGTTCAAACAAATCTCGCGGAGTATTTCTTAGTATGAAAATCTTGAAGGCTCATTCGAGACGTGGAACATGTTCGTTCAATGGACGATTCATTAGAAGATGAAAGGAAGAGGTGTAATCCAAACAGTGCAGGTGATTAGTGGTTTATGAAAGAGGAGTGCACGGATCAGCATTGGATCAGTGAGTAAGTGCACCTTTTACTCCGATAGATGTTGGTTTGGAATCCATCAATTTTCGACGCTGTACAAATTCATTTGTTATTTGCCCGTCAATCGGTGGTCGTACTTACACACGTTTAGCTTGGTCTGGATGCAGCCGATTTCCGAACTAGATTTCCTCAATCGTCACCGCAAACTTCCATTTCCGACCAAACGCACACACGTAACACGTAGACTTGTACCAGTAGGCGTGCATACGTGCGCACATGGTCGATCTCTACATATGATATTATATACACTCTATGTGGCGAATCCTATGTTTGACTCGGCATATATCTATATACCGGAAAGATTCGGAGGGGAGGAACGGTTCGTATCGATTTAAGCGTACGGACCACACGCTTGCTGGCTACACCATGTCCGGTAAGGATCACGGGCTGGCTCCTCGCTGTGTGAACATTGCAAATTCTCCATAGATTCTATTTCCTACAAATAGATTGTCTTCGGAATTGACAATCGTCAGATCAAAAATTACGTGTGCACTGAAAGTGTTCGGACTAGGATTCATTAGCACGCTTCTGCAGCTGCCAGAATTCTCTCATATCCGAGGCACTCTTCTTTTTTGGCCAGTCTGAAAGAAGATCTAATTTGCATTGCTGTCTGAGTAACCGGGACGTCCTGGACGGGGAATGATAATCTGAGTCTATACGTTGGTACGTCCGGTCTGGCGTCGCGACGCTAGATTTCACGTTGTTTTTAGCACCGTGTCTTACGTGCTAGACGTGCTATGACCCGCACGTGGACGAGATTCATCTATCACGAAGAGAAACGCTGTCGGATGGGAAATTGATCTGATCGAGGTATCGGTGCATCCCTAATTGCCCAATTTCAAACCCCGTGTACGTCGTTCATCACGCGGATTACCATAGCCACTGATCCGCCCGGTGATCAATTTCTTACGCACCTTGACGAGTCGATGGTGAATTCTTTTAGACAGTTTGATGGAAAACGATTCGGAAAATGATGATTGTTGGTAAAACTTGACGTTAAGCACCCTTACCGAGGAGACGACAAGTCATAACCGATGATTGGATCACTCCAGCTTTGGTTCTCTGAACCTTACTTTGAGGGAGGGAATCCCACCCCTCTTCACATTTCCAGGGGTTGTGTTTGGGTGCCGGCTCCGGCGCCTTGGGTTGGCCTAGGTCACGGCGCTGGCTCAACGACGGAAGGAAGGAACCATCTGAGGGATTTCCTCCTCCTTTTCGTCCTCAGACCGTTCTTCCTCCACCAACCCTCTGTTGGTTGAAGTGAAATCAACGGCTTGGTTTGGCTCGACTTGGCTCGACGCCCGCGTCTTTGATGCTATCGGTCTTCGCCGCAAGCCTCCCCAACCGACAACCACTTTCAGGACATATATTTGTGTTCCGACGAACTCGAACACTCCACAGACACGAGAATGGGATCTTGTATACATACCTTGTTCAGTGACACTCAAGATTTAGGGTAACTCTCTTCACGACTTATATACGTCCTTTGACGCAACTCTACACTGCTACTTCTCTTTTGGATATCATTCAATTCAGGAATCTTATAATCGAGAGGGTACGCTTACATTTTTTGCACGAACCCCTTTAATTTGTGGCAAACGTTCATTGATAGAAATGAAAATCAGCAATGCTCATTTTAAATTGTTGATTCACTTTTTGCCACTGTCTTAGGGGATGCGACGTTAAAACAATTTCGTCGCACTGGAAATATCTTCCATTGGAAGCAAGTTTTCCTGCAATCTTCATAGTGAATTTGTACGAATTCATTCAAGAGCTTTTTCGGACATATCTTACAGCCCATAGACTGCATATTGGCATCAGGGGTTCTCGAGTTGCATAAAGCTCGATGTCCTGGTGGAGTAGCGGCGACGGGTGATTGCCATTTTCAAGAGACTGATTAAATTGCGAGGCGCAGCGGCCATTGCGCATTCTCTCAGTCTATCTTTGTCCCTGTTCGTTTCTCTCTTTCGAGGTTGTTCGGTGTTCTTCCCTCTGCCTCTCCTCCATGCTCCGTAGTGAGCTAGTATAGCCTGCACATAACCATGGAAACGCCATGTTGTGGTCTTTTTTTGTTCCTCTCTTCTTCTCCTTCCTTGTCTTCCGGTTTTACATTTTTATTTTCCACACTGAATACTGTGAAGTATATGGTAACTGAAATCGATGGAGGTATTTTCGCGCGTGCAACCCGCACCTTATTCTACTCTGCGGCAGACTTGCTACCACATATGAAAAACCCTTCAAAACGAGTTTGCAGAAAATATCAAAGACTCTGCTTATAGCCTTCGCAGAATCTGTTACTCATTTATCCCCTGCGTCTTTGATCGCAGAATATAACTTTCGTGTCAATCTTTAGCCCTTTGAACCCCATATCGAGAATTCAAGATTTGCCCTTTTCGTGCAGTTGATTAATTATGCATGCGATGCGATACAAGGAGAGTAAATCAACCTGTAGTATCCTCGAGGGTAGATCCCTGGTTTGAATCGTTAATTTATTTCAAGGATTACTCGGTGCTTTCCGAAAGTTAATTTTCACCAATTGGTTTGTTACGGGTCTTTGAATTGGTATAATAATCCAAGAATTCCGAAATTCAGGTAGTAAACAGAATTAAGAGAGCTTCTGGATCATTTGCTCTTGAGCTCCGTAATTCAACCGCCAATAAAAGAACTGATTCCCTTGGCTAATTGTGGTGACTAATTAAGCACGTTCCGACCAGGTCGAAGCTGCAAGCAGTAGACCTATGATGCTTTGGGCTCATTGGCAAACTCGTGTCTCCAGTACATGAGACCTTCTCGCGGAATCATCAAGGTTGATAAAGGATGCAATACCTCGACTCTTGGGGCCAGACAGAGCGAGCTAGCGGCCCATTCGATCCAGGCACCACCTCTATCTCGTTGGTTTCGTTTTGTAGCAAGTTTTATAGCAGTTGCGAGGTTGCTGGTTTTCACTTTGTGCAAAAATAAAACAAAAACGATTTAAAGTCGCGTCATGTATACTCGGAGGAGTATAATGCAGGTACCCTGCGCGATACAGTCTTGATACTGAGAAAATAAGGTGTGCAAAACTAGTGTGAGATGTCGAAGAAGGATGTTTAAGAATCTGGCGTGAAAAGCTCGCCACCACGTCAAAGACTGCTTTTGCTCTTTAGTTCTGTTATGCCGTATGTCTACAAAGCCCCGAGCATGCATATTACACCCGTGAAAGGCACCTTCGCGTTCCATCATCAACGGGCTGTAGACAGCCATAAATTTTCACGATGCTTTTCACCGAGCTTTCGTATTTCCTCTTACACAGACAAGTTCACATCGAGGCATTAAACCCAAACTACATTTTAAAGAGATAAACTCGAGATGATGACTTCATCCTTTTACCCTGCGAGGCTACATACCAGTACCGTCACAGAAACTTCTGAAAGCTCTTTGAGCTACCGCTGTGAATCACACACTGCCGTTGTTTTGTAGCTTTGTGTTCGTTCAGACACTATTCTGGCTCGTCTTATGCTTCAAATAGCTTTCTTTCTTTGGCCTAAATTCGCATCACACCAAGGTCTAGTCGAACGAATACGAGAATATCGAAAGGAAGTCGTTCTTATAGCCTTCTATATTTTATGCATATATTATATACATATGCATACATTCTATATTATGCATTCTTGTTTCAGTCCCCTGGAGTGATGCCAGGATTCTATGGCGACACCGGCGCGGGTTTCCGGCCCGCAGCCGGATTCGGGAACACAGTTTGGCACCAAGGAGTCGGTCCCGTTGGTGCCGTGACGGTAGAGGCTGCTCCAGCAGCCTGGCCGCCACAACAATTCATTCAGCAAATCCCGGCGCCAAATCAGCTCGAAGAATTGAGATATCACACCCAGTACAGCGCTGCTACACCATACCATCCACAGCCTGGTGAGTACTCAGTTTTGATGATGGATTTTTACGGAATTTTTAGATGATGATAATAGTTTTATCGTTCAGAGACTCTCAATTAAGACTCTGTATAGTGTACGCTATTAATAGTAGATCTTTATCTGGTTTCAGTCGCCTATCAGCAGCAAGCTTTCATTACGGCTGATCAGTCGGCCTTTCAAAGGGCAGGAGCTACTGGACAATACGCTATAACCGGACAACCCTCGCCATTGGCACCAGTGGTAGCGCAATCGGCGGCTACCACTGTCCAAAGAACTCTTAATGGTCAATTCATGGACCCTGCATCCACAGCTGGCCAACCAGTTGGTTATGAAAGACAGGAATATGTCAATGGATACCAACAGCAGGTGAGCCAGAATATGACATTTTAGGTAAATTTTATTCCCTATTCAATATTGTAGAATAGCTCGTTTTGTAGTCACTTCTTACAATTTTACACAACACAAAATAGTAGAAATTGAATATTCAAAGTCGTCCTTCAGTCACTTGCCACTTGCATTATATCAAATTCATGGTAGAGATCAGAGTAATTGTTGTATCGCTTAATCCGATTACAATATTGTATCAGTATTGATCCAATTAACAATAGTCTCATTTCCTTTCAGGATGTTACAATGGCTCCACCGCCATCAACGACACCTACAAGTCGTAGTAGTTCCGTTCACATGGAGACCCAGTCTAATCAACAAACACAACAACAGCAACAACAGCCGTCATCGGACACGCAAGTAAAAGGCTTTGCCGCGATCGCCGCCGGCGGTGTGTCGGGAAACGAGATGCCTGGGTATCCACTTCAACAGGGCCCGCAGAGTTTACACAGCTCTAACGGATATCCAGGCTACGTAGAAATGGGTCAACAGCAAGCGCAAAATCAATGGCAGACTCAAGTCGCACAACAACAACAGCAGCAGCAACAACAACAACAGCAGCAGCAACAGCAACAACAGAATCAACAGCAAATGCAACAGCAGACTGTATCGGACGCTAATCAGCGTCATATATGGTCAGATACTAACACAAGTGCGAAAATTGGTGGCGTGAACAGTATGACATGGTCTGATGGCAGTTTACAGCAGCAACAACAGAGTCAACAACAGCAGATGCAGAATCAGCAGCAATTACAAACGCAACAACAGCAACAACAAGAGCTTCAAAATCAGCAACAGAGATTGCAGAATAGTTTGAAACAGCAGCAACAGCAACAACAACAACAACAACAGAGCGAGCAACAAGCTTTGCAGAATCAACAACGTCAACAGATTCAAAATCAACAAGAGCTTCCAAGACCAGCGAGTCATATGAGCTGGGAAAATAACAGTATTAAAGAACCACAGACTCCGCAATCTTGGACGGAAAATACGGATAATCAACAACAGACACAGGGAAACTGGCCACAACAGAGTCCTAAGATGAGGGACAACCAGAATCCCAGGCTCACTCCGTCCGCTCAACCACAAGGCCAACAGGGGTGGCCTCAGCATTCCCCGAAAGTGACGGATCACCAAAGTCAACAGCAAAATCCAAGGATGACGCCTTCTGGGCAACACAATTGGCAACAAAGCAGCCCTGAACATCAGAATCAACAGTCGAGTCAACAGAATCCGAGACTGACTCCGTCTGGACAACAGATTCAACAACAACAGCAGCAACAGCAATGGCAACAAACTAAAATTGAACAAAATCCTAGATTGACTCCATCCAATCAAATGTCTTGGCCTGATACGCCAACTAGTCAACCAAATTGGTCACCAAGTAGTCTGAAAAGTGACGGAAGTCAACAACCTCAACAACCCTGGCCAGACTCTCAACCTAGTCCGCGAAGAACTCCTGGTCATCAGCCAGGGGCATGGCAGAGTCAAACGTCGCAGGATAACAAGATGGACAATCAAATGAATTGGTCTCCAAATTCAACGGCGGAGAATCAACCGACTTGGGGACAACAGGCGACGAAACAAGACATGCAAAATTCCGGGGAAAGAATTTTGTGGCAACAGGGCGCGACAGGGGAAAGTAATAAGCAAAACGGCTTTCCGGAAAATCAGGATCCCCAGGATGCTATGTTCTCACAGTCTAACAGAGTAAATCTCAACAGTCGGTTAAAAACGATGATATTGAATAAACAGCAGCAACAGATGCAGCAGCAACAACAACAACACCAACAACAACAACAACAGCAACAACAACAACAGCAAATGCAACAGCAGCATCAAATCAATCATCAGGAGCAACAGCAACAACAGCATCACATGCACCATCAGATCGGGAATCAACACCCGAATGGAAATAATAATACAAACGCTGATTTTCCAACGGATGATAGATTGAGAGAACCTAACGAAAATGCTGACAAGTTACAAGAAAAAAGATCAGGAGAGTACTTGAACCAAGCCGCCATGATGTCCATGGCACAAACCAACGAATCCATGACCGGTAATTTTTTATTGCATAGCCACCACCCTCGGGCCAATAGTTTGCCCGACGGTGGTGGCTTATGGGAGTGGACTGGAGGAGGAGGAGGAGGAGAAGGGGAAGGAAGTAACGTAAGCAATAGCACTAACGTGTTGCCAGAAACGGGGATAGCTGCGATTGAAAATTTCATGAAATATGCTGCCGTTGAAAAAAACGTTACCGACAAACCGACTCATGGTCAAGAACGTACACCATGGACTACAGATCCTAAGACGAAACTACTGGACGATCAGAGCATAGATGATAAATCTTTTCAACAACGACTTTGCATCGCTCAAAATACCGAAAAAAGTGAAGGTCAGACTTTCCCAGAACAAGAAGAACCCAAAACTGCCGAAAACGATAATCCCGGTGCTAATGAAGAACTGGACGCATTTGAGGACAAGAATATAAAAGATTCACCAAAATTCGTACCCAACACTATCGATGACGAAGTCAAGTACAATTCTGAGCAAGTCATCAAGCAGGAAGTAATTCCCTACAATTGTTCGCCGCAAGATGGCGGAACGGAATGTTCACGAATTGAAGATGAAACGACGCCAGATCTTGACGCAGTGGTCAAGACTGAACCGGATCAAAGGTCTGATCTATGTGAGACGAACTACAAGTTCAGAGGCGACGGGGGACCGGCTATGGTGTCTTCAGAAACTGGTTCTTGGTGCTGTAGAAGAGGTGGAACGGAACAACCAACGCCTGAACATCTGCGAGAAGGTTGTTGCCAAGGGCTACAGACCCGGGATGAAATCTTGGCCGAACCTCCACCTAAAGCTAATGCTCAGGAGGTGAAAAGCGAAGGGCCGAACAGTCCCAGAGCTCCACCGACCCCCAAGCTACAAGACCATATGGATAAACTGAAGAATAATGTTAGGACCGAAGTACCGGACTGCAGCTGCTTTCCAGCTGACAAATGTGAGTTGAAAATGTGTATTCAGCACGACACTAACATTGAACGAACACACTAACCATGAGTCATGACACACAATGTGCTAAAACATCATCGTACACATCTGATAATTTAAGAATGCAGTGAAGGATAATAAGTCTTCATACACATGAAAACGAGTCTAGTCAGTGCAGCTTTTCATGAAATCAGTTTAAAGCCAGGGACGGGAATTTTAATTGCTTCTTTCGTTGAAAAATCGGTGTTGTAAATAAAATACAGTTCAACCAAAAGGTCCGCCCGAACCCGGTTCATACTACACGCATCTCGGCACCGCTGCTAGTCTATCCGATCTTCGTAATGATCTCGAAAGGAGAACTGGACTGAAAGGAGCCGCAATAAGATTCGAGAAAGTTATCTACACCGGAAAAGAAGGGAAGACCACGCAGGGTTGTCCAATGGCTAAATGGGTAGGTACTCGACCAACTGCTTCGATGAATGATACGAAATCATTTTTCTGGCATCGGCAAGTCTCATACCAACAGTATTTTCACAGGTGATCCGAAGATCTGGACCCGAAGAGAAGATTCTGACTGTGGTAAAACATCGCCAAGGTCACAAATGCCCCACGGCTTGGATAGTCGTCGCCATGGTCGCATGGGAAGGCGTTCCGACTCATGAGTCTGACAAAATTTACTCTATCCTAAGTCACAAGCTTAATCGCTTTGGCCTTCCGACGACCAGGAGATGTGGGACCAACGAACCCAGAACTTGTGCTTGTCAGGGTCTCGACCCAGACTCCTGCGGTGCCAGTTTCTCATTCGGTTGTTCTTGGTCAATGTATTACAACGGATGTAAATACGCCAGGAGTAAAACGGTCAGAAAGTTTCGACTCTCTGTGCGAACTGAGGTAAAAATTCTGTCATTCTCATTCTGCAACAGTTTACATCAACGTGGTTCAAATGATAAAACGTGATCCTTCAATCGTTCACAGGAACAAGAAGTGGAGGAACGAATGCACGTTTTGGCGACTCTGTTGTCTCCTCTATACTTGAGTCTTGCGCCAGAAGCCTTCAACAACCAAACGCAATTCGAACGGGAAGCAAGCGAATGCCGTCTGGGATTCAAGCCTGGACGACCATTCTCTGGAGTTACTGCTTGCATAGACTTTTGCGCACATTCGCACAGAGATCTTCATAACATGAACAATGGCTGTACTGTGGTAAGTATGGGCTACAAACTAAAAACCTCTCAGCAAACTATTATTGCAGTTCATCCTGAAATCCTTTTTTCAATAATGTATATTTATTAGATACGTGTGATTTTTTTTCCAGGTGGTGAGTCTAACAAAACATCGATTGTTGACCAAACCGGATGACGAACAGTTGCACGTCCTTCCACTGTACATCATGGATGAGTCTGACGAGTACGGTTCAAAAGAAGGACAAGAGGAAAAAGTCAGAACCGGGGCAATCGAAGTCCTGACCAAGTGAGTACATCGATTTACTATGTATGAACATTACTGAGCGCATTGTGATTACATGTTTGTCCCTTTGCCTAAAAATACTATTCATCTCGAATTGGCAATTCTTGAAAACTGTATTAACATCCATTCCTTCTGTGTTCGAGGTACCCGTGCGAGGTTCGAGTTCGGTCGGTTCCCCTCCAGCCTTGTCGTCGTCACGGCAAGAAGCGAAAAGAAGAAGAGTCAGAAGGAGCCAGCAACAAAAAAGACACAGGCAAAAATGCGACCGAAAAAGTGATCGAGCCTGGAGCTCCGGCCCACCAGGAGCCACACCGAACACCTGGGAGAGATCCATCTCTCTCCATAGAGATGGCTACCATGCTAGAAGGGATGGATGCGCAGTTGCAAAGCTCTCAAGTATCTTCGACCGTATTGGACAGTCCGGTTTCTATGTATCAGGGATGGGGATATCAAGGAGATCAACAATGGGCGAGAAACGGTTGGCTAGAACAGCGGAAGAACAACTGGCTGAACCCTTGGGGTGAATATCCGTTCGGCGGACTAGAAAGAGACATCAAAGTCGACCCAGACAGCACAAGCTTAGACGAAACTAGACCTCGAAGTGCCTTTTCCCAGGAAGATATGAGACCGGGATCGAGGAACTTCCCAAATTCAGGCATGGAATCGCCGCGAGGGGGCTACGCTCTTTCTCCAAGGGGTCATCCTGTCTCGCCAAGAAGTTCTTACCCTAACACACCCGGAGAAGCTAATTATTCAATGTCTCCTAGAGGTTATCCACCAACGCCTCAAGAGCAGAAGATGACGTCCCCGAGAAGCTCTGGTTACCCCTGTGGCACACCGGCAGGCGGAGAGGGAAGCCACAACTTTGGTTCACAGAGTCCTAGAAACTACCAGAATCAAGGCTTAGACAACAGGCAAGGCACGCCCTCGCCGAGGGTCGGCTTTCACACATCTCCACACCCTGAGATCGCACAGAGAAACGCTTCGAGGGGTGGCTACCAGGCTGCTCCATTGACTTCGCTCGAGTCGCAGCATCCTTGCCAGTCACCCAGTCTCACGTATTCAAGAAACATGCAGCAAAATTATGCGGAGAGTCAGGGTCAGATGAGACTAGCATCACCCAGAGGACAAGGCGACCCAAACCAACAGAGATATCAGAGTAACGCTGGTCCGATGCAGAGCTACAGCATGAGTAATCAACAAGCGCAGAAACAGCAACAGCAACAACAACAACAGCAACAACAGATAGATCCGAATCATCATGCATATTCGAACAGATTACAGCAGGGTTTCGCACCGCCGCAATTACCACCGGCTCAGACATCGAGAAGTTTGAGTTACAGAAATCCGATCTCAGACTCGCCGAGCTACCAGGATTTATACTCTGGAACATCTCCAGCTGGATCAGTTTCCCCCTGCGTCGATAACAGTGGTCAAAAAACCATGGCTCCTTCACCAAATTCTAGAAGCAATTATCCACAAGCAATGCAAAGCTCTGAGTATCTGCAGCATAATAACGAAAATCATCATCTGGGACTGTCAGAGCCCAAGAAGTCTAGTAATTCGTGTGCAAAGTCGAGCGGACTGTCGCAGAGACAATCAGATCTCGCGCGATCAGCAGCTAGCCCATTTGTCCCGGCTTCGCCTGAGCACAATAATCTCTGCGGGAACAATAATAACAATTGGAACAGATCAAGTACTTGGGGGGGATCGAATACAGCGGCTTCGAGATCGGCAGAGCATCAGGCCATGATGAATCATCAAAGTGAATCTCATGTTCTGAACGAAATGGCGAATAATCTTACAGAACAACAGAAAAGCGCGAATGCGTGGAACGAGAGGGTAGCAGCGATGCATTCTGAGAATCAGCAGAAGGCTGCTGCAGCGGCTTGGGAAACACCGATGGAACCTTCACCGTTCAGAGTACCCAAGGGCCGACCACCATCCCGGACAGCTGCCCCTAGCCAAAACGTGCCAGAGCTAAACACCTTCCAGAATTCTTTCGCCAAGACGTTCCTGAAGCCGCAAGAACCGTCCAAGAGTAGTTCACCATACGGCGAAAACCCAAACGTTGCCCCAAATAATGCGAGCTGTAACGCCATGCAGAACAACACCATGAATCACCAGAAGCGTGCCGAATGGCCGGAGGATAAATTGCGGGAAGGTTTTCCCGAGGTTAGACAAGAAGCTCCAAACGCCAATCCAAGCTGCTTGGCTTGGGCCGAAGAAATGAAACAGATCCAAGACTTCCATGCTATGTCAGGGCTCACACATCACCACCCATTCTCACAGTATGGTTATCCGACGTACCCTGTATTCGACAAGCCGTATCCGAACACCTGGGAGGGGTACAACTACCATCAACCCTACCACCAGTCGCCTGAATACCCGCACCAGTTTTATCAACAGCCAAAGCGAGAGCCATGCTTTCATTCTCCGCAATATCCGTATCAAGGGATGAGCCCATATCAAGGAATGAACCCGGGTTGGGCGAGGTGGGAAACCCCCAGGTGGGATATCTACGGTCCGCCGTCGTATTTCCCTGTTGTACCAGAACCCCCGCCGAAAGCTGAGCCGCTGGGTGAAGTCACTGATTTCTCAGACAACGAGGAGTGCTTCAAGGATCCACAGATGGGGGGAGTTGCAATAGCGCTCGGACATGGGAGCGTCTTATTCGAGTGTGCCAAACACGAGATGCATGCTACGACGGCGTTAAAGAAACCGAACAGAATAAACCCGACGAGGATTAGCCTAGTATTTTATCAACATCGTAATTTGAACAGACCTAGACACGGCTGGGATGAATGGGAGGAGAAAATGAGGCTTAGAAAACTTGGGATCACCGCCACAACTGCGCCGCCAACACCGACTACCCCGACTAGTGATAGTGCGAGTAGTGTAGAAAAATTACCATCGCTACCACATATACCAAATGTACCGAGTTCACAATTCATGATGAGATCACCGACTTACACTACCATGACATGGACAACATTGTTTCCGATGCATCCTTGCATGATAACGGGTCCTTATCAGGAGGGAGGAGCAATTGGATGAGCATATACCGATTGGAATATCAGTTCAAGTCTATTTAATGGTTTTGGAAAAGATCATCTCGGTTCTTGATCATCGTCGGACGTTAAGTAATCGGAGATATATTCGAAATACAATGTGGTGCAAGACTACGTATGATCAGAAGGTATCGTGCGATATTTAAATACGACTTATTCGCTCTAACATCTTATTGTACCTCGACAGGCGAATTATTATGAGATCAAAAAATGGAAATATACAAGAAACTCGAAAGTTTCTTTAATCGATCAAAAAACTCATAGTTTAGACACTGTTTGACCCAAATCTGCAGGAATATCACTGCCATTTTTTTATTATTTACGTCTTACCGATAAGTTATGGTAAAAACACGTGTCGAAAACTCGCGCACTGAAAGAAAAATATACGAAAATACAAAGTTAACAAGGTAACAATAAGAATGAACTCGATGAAACTGTATGAAGCAGCGGAACGAACGACCGAATATCGGAGGCTGGACTCGAGCTTGGCTCCTGATCTCTGCCTCGTTGACCTATGGCGTTGATAATAAACGCCGCCTATTTGATAATCGTGCAAATTACCCCTGTGTATCTATACACATAAAAGACACGCGGAGACGGAACGTTTTCGTGATGTAGCTAGAAGAGTCCGAATCTTTTAGAACGCATCGACAATAAGATCGATTGAAATTTATAAATAAAAAATGACAAATGATCACGCGTGAGATCAGAGAGATTGCAGGTAGTTGCAAAAGCGATATTTTCAAGAAGCTTTTTGAAACCCTGTCACAAACTGACCACAAAGTTGCGTCAGTTTTAACACGTTATTGATAATTAATATACGTTACAATTAACAATTCGTGTTAGTAGCACTATATTATTATGATTATTATTATTATTATTAGCTAGTCCATGCCCAGATCACATACATAATATTGGTAATACGCATTTTCACATTAAATAGAGATATAACAATAATATCATCATTATTATCAATGTATCAATTGATTAATCAAATCAAACAATCAATTAACTCGTCATTCATTATAAATGATATCTTACGATAGTTAGATTGACGATTATATGTATAGCTACTGCACAATTACATTTTCAAAGAAGTAGAAACAAAAGAAAAAAACAATGACAGATAAAACAAAAACGAAGCAAACAAAACAAAATGATCTCAAGTTTTTATTAATTACGGTATATAATATTATCACTTTTTTTTCAATTTTTTTCCTCATAGCCTTTGTACATTGTGCTTGTTATTTCGTATTTATTCGTATACGCTGCACTATCTGCACTAAATAGTAGGTATAAAATATGGTAAAAATTTCAAAGTAAAAATGAAGAAGAAAAATAAAGAAAAAAAAGAAAAAAATAAACAAACAAAAAAATTCATAAAAAATGGAAAAATAACACGAAAAAAAATATACTAACCACTCGCTACGAGGCGACTGAGTACAAAGCATTTCTTTCTAACAATCATACGAGTAACATATGGATAAAACCAAAAAAAAAAAAAAAAAAAATCATGTAATGATCATGTGTGGCCAAGAAGAACAAGCATCCCCCGTGACGATTATTAAAAAGAATTTT
>JAFFZH010016161.1:59001-78171 GCA_018420115.1 Euura saliciscinereae | reverse complement strand
AAAGAATTTTAAATGTGTATGTTTTTTTTTTCAATTATTTTTTTTTAATTACTAAAAAAAAAAAAAAAATAATAATAATTACGTACTAAATGATATAATTGCGTCTTATACGTATATAATAATATGAGAGAAGTATTTAAAAATCTCCCTGAATAAAATCAGCCACACTCAATAATATTAAATAATAATAATGACTCTCAGAAATAAATTGTACGTCGAAGCTCATACGATAATGAATATCCGTATTTTTAATTATACTCATACAAAAAAGTTATGATTTTTTTTCTATTTTTTTCTATTTTTTAATTAAATTAAATCTAATTTATATCTATTATTTCAATTGTGTATATACCTAAACACTACGCTAGGGTCATAATAATTTTTTTTTTTTTGGTCCAACTTATATTTTTATTCTATACAAGTTTAGCAAGCCAAACATGTATTTAGCCATTGCTTCGCTAAATTTAAATACACCTATTTATTTATTATTATATTATACTATTGTTTTTCATTTTAGGCGAATTTTAGCATGATTTTAGACGATTTCTATATCAATTAATCTTACATCAAGCATATTATTATATCATGATTATTATTATTACTGTCTTTATTAATTATTATTATTATTATTATTATCGCTATTAATTATATAACATTATTAGAAGTACTGATCGATTATGTGGAGTTTCTTTCGCAATTCTATTCACTTTTTGACACGCGGGGTACGCGCCCGGGGATTCGGGGACGCGATACCCCCCGAGTATTAATAAGAATCATTAATATATTATCATTCATTATTATCACGTATAATAATTAGTAATATAATGTAATTTAATTATTTATTGATTAAGTTTGACAAAGTGTTATTGTACTACTACTTTTAGCTAATAACTATATATTTTATTACGAAACACTGATGCTGAACATATTTTCAATTAATTTGGTATAATGATGAATGTCGTCATTTTTTAGCAATCTACACCGCGGTATGTCCGAATAACGAATAAAGATTGAAAAAATAAAGATAGTACATCGTGTATATTATAGCGTCAGGGTTTTGTATAATCTATTCCAAAATTTGTCTAAGGTAAGTTTTTTTTACTTTTTTTTTCCAATGATGTCAAGACGGACAGAGATATTAGAGAGAAACAGAGAGAGAGAGAGAGAGAGAGAGAGAGAGACGAGAATGAGAAAAAGAATAATACTCGATTTTTTTGAACAACTTATTTGATTTGATCAGTTTGAAAATATGCTCACAGTAACGAGAGTACAACTTTTCCTCAATTTTTCACGTCGAATTTCCAGTTTTTTTTTTTAAAGATTCCCTTCAGATATTTGAATTGTACGTGATAAATATCAGTGCAGGAAGGCACATATACTAATTAATTTTCTTCGTTCGTTTTAATGAAATGATTTCTTTTTAATATTTGTAACTTAGCACAGTGCCATGGTAGTATTAAATCATTTTCAGAATTATAGTATTACTTTCGAAATTACGTTGGGATCGTCGTGTGGCGCAATGTAAATGCGGGTTTTCAATCAATATTTTAATCGTAGTTTTCATTAGCTTAGAAATATATCTACACACCCCGGCACTTCCGATTGGATAGTTTTGAATATTTCAGGTAATATTGAACTGCTTATAATCAAAATTTTCCTAGTATACTGACCGTTTGGCTATTTGATGAAATTTAACGTGTATTATCAATCGGATAACGTTTGTAAAGCAGTTTACATATACGGAGGGTAATAGAGGCGCGAGTCCGCGTTCCGAAACCACAAAGACAAAAAAAAAAAAAGAAAAAGAGTTCTTACAATTTTTATATGAAAAAAAAAAAAAAAAAAAAAAAAAAAGAATTAAAAAAAAAAAAAAAAAAAAAAAAAAAAAGAAAAAGAGTTCTTACAATTTTTATATGAAAAATAATACAAAAAGAAAAAAAATGGATTTATGATGAAGAAGAAAAAATGAAATAATCAATCGAGAAATAATGCGACGATGCCAAAATAGATTTAAAAATAATAATTAGAAGGTAAATACTTGTAATAATATTATAATTGAACTATCAAAGCTAAAGTATGTAAGAAGAAATGAAATCATTTTTAAAGTAATACTACTATTAATAAATTGAAATATATTAATTGAACAAAAGATGAAAAAAAAGAGTAAAAAAGTAAAGAAAATGATTGAACGAGTAAAGCAAAGTTGAAAAATGTATTTTTCCTTCCAATGCCAAAAAGATGCCATTTTGTTTTGTATGAAAAAATTAATGAGAAAAATGAGAAAAAAAAAATTGAATGAAATGGAAAAAACCCATGTAGTTTGTAGAGAAAAAAAAAACGTATGTAAGTGTAAGGGAAAAATTTTTGATGTGTATGTCTCGTGAAACAAACATAAAACATGTCCGCCTTATATATAAAAAAAGAAAAAAAAATAATAATGAAAAGAATTTAAAAAAAGAAATCAGAATACAAAACAGAAAATATTATAAATTGTAGTCTACAATAACAGAGTTTGAAATAAACAAAATAGTAATATTAAAACAGATCCGTCACATTGTCAAAATTGACTGAGAAGCAGAAATTTTAGGATAATAAAAATGCGTGTTCATGATCTATCCTATCATTTTTGGATCTCTGACAAAAATACCTAGACATCCCTCCTTTTAGGGCATGCATATTACACGTTCACACGGAATACATACACACGTATACACTCACACATTCACATATAAATATATATAAATAAATATATATATATATTATATATATATATATACACATATATTTAGGCATAGTTTCTATTTATACATGTGTACATATATTTTTGGACAAGAAAAAAAAACCAATTTCTTCATTGGACAAAATCATTTCCGAGACAAGACGTCGAGAGAAGCATTTTGCAAAAATGGACTCACAAGTTTTTTTGATCATCGGGACACGTGAAGCAGTGAAAAACTATCCTCTAATACTATCGAATAATATAATTATTCAAACTTCTGTACAATAAGGTATATATCTAATTCGAAACAAAACTTGATTACCACGTGTTCTTTTGGAACAAAGAGAAAAAACAGTATCATTCGAAATATAGTACATTCGTTCTTTTTTAAAATGTACAGCTGGGGATAGATTTTCATAGCTGCTGTTGTCTCGCTGTATCAATTATCTTGTTTTTAATCTTTATTATCCGGTGGTTATACCATCGTCAAAATCATGATCCGTTGACTTGGATATATTATTACGTGAATATTTATTTAGACAGAATAAGCGAATGAAAATCTAATATATACATGAATAATAAAAGAGAAAGAAAAAAATAAATTAAAAAATAACAGAAGTAAGTTTTTTTTTTAATATTTGTAAAACGCGTTCGGTTTACTCTCTGTATGAATTGATCTAGAGAGAGAGAGAAAAAAAATAGAATATTATCGCGAGACAAAATTGAAGCAATTGACAAAAAGACTCATTTTTGAAATATATAAATTAAATTATTAAACATCGTATAAAATTTATAAGATTATTATAATAATATAAGGAAGAAAATGTTTCTGGTTGACGAAAAAACAAAACAAATGTACACAAGCATACTGTGCTTGAAAAGTGAAATCTTATAGGGTACAGTAGCAAGTAAAAACGTAAGTAATAAATAAGTAATTACTATTAATAATTATTATTGATAGAAGTACGTTTAGAAAGAAATATCTATAAGCCAGATGTAATTGTCCTTTGTGAATATACATAAGAGAGAAATGAAAACAAAAAACAAAAAAAATTACAAAAAAAAAAAAAATACAACAAACTTTTATGAATAAATAAAATGTCTTCTCATTCCATTTATCTACACCAATTTCCTCGTCATAATTTATCACCAGTTACGAATGTTCTTTCGGCATTCACCTATAATAAGAAAAATCACTTATGTTGACTGGTTGATTCGAGAAAATGATAATTTAAATATCCGACTTTGAATTTCTACGTCTAATAGATTAAATTCATATTACATTTATGGTTCTTTGAATTTTCAGCTCTTGCCTTGCGAATTCCGAATTGTCTGACGGAGGTACTTGCCACTTGGCTCATAATGCGTAGTCGTAACCAGCAAATCGCTTTCACACTGGTCGATAAAGTTTAAGACCTGAATCTATATTCGTTGAAGAGATGAAGGAAAAAAAAGGAACAGTGCGGAACGTGAACATAAACGAATGGCGTGTATTTCGTCTGGAATTGCGCATCTTACCTCACCATGCGGTGGATAACGACAGCGTAGTTTATAGTAACCCTTAAAATTCGGTGGGGATCAGAGACAAAAGTCTCGTAAAAGTTTTACGATTCGTGTCTCAAAGTCATTCGGCAAAGATTCTCGATTGATGAATTTGTCAATTTAGACAGTGCGAAAGGCGGTTACAAGTTACGACTCTGACGCAACATAGAAAAATATGTTGAACCCTGTTCGTTGCCGGTTTATTGGGTGTCTCATGTCTTACAAGGCACTTCTTCACAGACAATATGATCGAACCATGCAGGATTCCATCACGACAGCTTGTTGCGTCATCGTGAAATTTCGTCAGTAGGTACTACATGCATCTCGCGTTGAATTTCAGTACCAGGAAGAATCAGAGTCATAAGAATGTTCGATTCGTAACGTTTCCGAAAAACTTTTGTTAATGATTCTGACTTCTGATAATGAAATAGTTTTCGAGACACGTTTCGAGCGTTTATCGTGTTATACATGCTTACATAACGTGTCAACATCTGCATCGTAAACTTAAAGAGAACCACATCCTTGAGTCTTGATCTCGTTCGTAGTGGGTGTCATGGTGTTCGAATGATTACATCAGTATGTGTCCTGAATTTGATACAAGGCTAATATTGTTTTAATTGAACGAGATTTTATTGGGTTTGATACTAGCTAACTAGCACCTCTTCCGAATGTGAATAGTATTGGTTATAAATAAACTCGTATAAAACAGATAACCCGTTTGGATTGGTACTCAAATTTACGACCCTATATAGAGTCTCGAAAGTGATATTTACCGACTAGCCTTTGAAAACTTGTTAGTACTTCTGTGAGATCGTAAAAAATATGAACGAGTGTTTTTACTTCTGACCAAATGGCCTGCTGCAGATACCAGCCTCGAACCTCATGAATTTGAATTTGTTATCTCATAACTTTTTTCCCAAACTGTCAAAGCAGCCTAATGGCCGAACAGACGGACAAACTATTTATGGCTGTTTCTTTTCTTCAACAAATTGAGAAAAATGTGCGACAAGAATTGTCATCTTTTGGTTCCATTATCTTTGACTCGATTCAGTTCCGAGTTCAGAGACAATTGCCAATCCTAGATTTGCGAATATGATGAGCCCTAGGGTATGCAGTGGCTAATTCGTTATTAATTAATCGAGGCTCATTAGATACGGTTTTTGAACATCAATTCTGTGTAAACGATAAATAATGGATGCCCACGAAGGGTTCTGTGCACCGGCGGCTGGCCTTGGACCACGACGGGTACTTTTTGCCTCCTCCCTTTTGCTTTCTTTAACAGCGAGAGTATATGTACATGCACACTCCATATGATCCAGTGACGTATCGAAATAGGGTGCCTTCAAAATCAAAGTCCGCCTCACTAATTTTGTAGATCTTGTTTCTAGTCTCATCATTTTCTAACCCACGTGATGTTTTATACAAATGAATCGTGAGGATGAAACGAAAGGCGGTTCAGTTTCGACAAAGGCTTTGGGGATCGAGTATGAGACAATCAATACCGATGATCAAAAGCCTTGAAATCCGTAATTAACATTCATGTGAGCTCTTGGTAGTGAGAAATTAACTCACGAACGGTGTAACCGGTTATTTGAAAACATGAACGAGACTTTCATAATGACAAATATGAAACCCGCTCGGTTTCTTGTTCTCAAGATTAACTCATATCGAGAACCTTTCATTAGAACTGTTTACAGCTCGCACGAACTAAACAAGGTTTTCAATAAACTATGAACGATTATAACAGCCGGCAATTAACAATGAAATCAATCGCTCGGTGTACGTGCTCAAATGAACTGAAGACGATAACAAAAAATGGGTAAAGAAATCATCAGCTTATACATCCATACTTTCCACGCGCGTTGCGCGTTGTGGTTTTGCGAGAAAGCAGTGTCGGTGACACGCGACCGAAGGGAGTATGGATTTACTCCGATTTATTTACAGCTCCGGCCTCTTTGGCTGCTTTTATTCTCTCTGTTACACCTCAAGGTGTTCCAAGGTTATCGGATACGCGGGCAGACACATTTTTCCATCTCGATTCGCCCCGGCTCTCCACATGCGGAAAACTGAACGCGTTCCTTCTCATTCCAAGATTCAAAGGACCTCTGAACGTGTTCGTTAAAAAAAAAGTCGCAACGCATCATCGATTTTGAGTCAACCTGTAGGAAGCCTTAGGTATGGGTGTAGCCATGGGTCCAAGGGTGTGCTGCATACGTGGTTCCCATGTGTGCGCGGCATGGGCAGGGAGAGTCCTGGCTCCTTGGCGTGGAATGCAGTCCGGCAAAGGTCGGTCTGCTGGTGGGACCCGGAGGGACTCGGGAAGAAATTGCCATGAAGCAGGTAGACAGTTTGAAACAGAAACAGTTGGTCCAAGCCCTAAGAGCCGGTGAGAATCTCGGAGGATCTAGACTGCGTATAGGGACGATCTCGAAAGGATCTCTCGCAGAGCGACCAAGCGCGTATGTCTAAGAATAGCTTTGATTGTGAGCCGGTGATCTTGCCCGGAGCATAAGGTTTATCGCACACGACTCGGTAAATTGCAATCCGACGAAAGCGGCTAACTCGATTATTTTCACATCTCCGTGATGATGATTTATCACCGCGTGCGTAGGATAGCTTCGTGGTGTACACCTAGCTTCACAACGTTGTTTATTATACGAGGACTTTTCAGATTCTATTCGATCGTCTTACGATACTTTTTTCTATGCCACGAGAACGGACCGTTATTCGTTAGTCGGCATTGAATTGTGATAAACAAAAGAATTCTAGGTATACAACATTGTCACGTGGTCTCTGTTCCTGTAAGTGAGTTCTAACGACACGCGTGGACACGTATCAGCGACACGCGTGAAGCGTGTGGAGTCAAAGCATCGCCTCTCTTCTCTGTGGTACCAACATAGGTACCCACATACTGGATGGAATACATTTAACGCGGGAGTTGTCTTGCCTTATAGTACCTACGTCGTATCCCGGCGTACATTTGCATTGCAAGTGAATGAACTACAGACCCATATATATTGGGTTACTTACGTCAAACTGGGCTTCTTCTCGACTGTTGTTTTTGCGCAACGGTAAATACTCCATTTTTACAATCCAGATCTCCTTGGTAAATCTACTACTGATGCACCTCGATTTCCAAGGGCTAACGAGAACAAGCGAATCCGTTTCCTCCATCTGCATTGTAACATCGAATACACAATGAGAAAACGAGTCACTGACAAAAGAGGTCGTTTGGTCAGACGAAAGCAAGGATCTCCTTTATTGTGGCTTCTTTGGTAGTACATGGAATACTCTGAAATAACAGCTGCGAAATGATATTTCTGTCGCGAGACCAAGTTTACAAAAATGAAGAACAAAGGAGTACAAGAAGTGGTCGAGAGTCAAACTTGACTCGACAACAACTGTAAGAGAAAAAGCACGAAGACTGTCGCCTACGCCATTGACGAGTATCGGTTATTTCGACCCACATTAATCTCAGCTGTCCAGTTCCATGGTCATCTTGTTCTCTCCCTCGGAGGGTTGAGTTTTCGTACTACACTTACAGCCGGTCCAAAATTCTCGGATTCGACCGGAGCGAAGGGCTCCCACCGAAGTAAGAACGAGAAAGTTAATTTCCCATAAAAAACAGCTTTCCTGTTCTAATACCTCCAATTACTTCAGCGGGCTGGTGTAGAACGAGATATTTCGGACCCGTCCTTGCCGGGCAGGTTCAACGTTGAATTTTTGACGTCGTGGTGCGTGGTGCCTGGTGCACCGAGCGTGAGAGAGGCGTGGGCGACTCTAGGGTAAAGGTATGCCGTTTAATTACACCACCGTCGGACAGCCGTGTTCGACCCAGAATGACGTGCGTCGTGATAAGATTGAAGAAGCCATCGTCGATGCAGCGGCGCGGCCTCGCCGGCGTCTTAACACTCCGGGGCCCTGAAGTCTGGGTTCTAGGCGTCGCGTCGCGACGGCGGTCATCAGACTCGGTGAAGTTGGTTCAACAACCCCGTAATAATCGGCGATCAGGCTCAACAATAGAGGTCTGCCAATAAAGAATCGGAATAAAAGCACACACAGCGAGACGCCGGGCGCTAGCTAGCGAACAATGAGAGTAACAACAAGGAATAATGGAAGTACGATCTTTGGTCGGTGCCCGCACTCGCTCATGATCGCTCAGAGCCCTCGGCCACATGCATACTGCATAGCCATAGCCGAATGTTAAAAAATCGGGAGAATATCGCATACACAAACGATTGCCAATGCCTCGCGGTGATTAAGCCGCGTTTTACACTCTCGCTTACAGGGTGGTATGCGCTAGGCTTGCAGTCGAGCATGGAGGATATGGGTAATTTATTACCGTGAGGTAGACTAAACACCGAATATAAAACATAATATAGATCGAGTTTCAGAGGTCGGGCAAAAAAGAACAAAGTGTTTCAAACAGAATTTTTCAGGACTTATGTTATGCAGATTTTTATTATTCGAGGTGTGTCTTCTGACCAACAAATTCGACGACCTTGGCCAAACGACTCACGCGATCTTGGTCATACCACCATATTTGCCCTGGAATGCGCAGAATTGCATTTTGAATATGGACCATGGCTCAAGGCTTCGGACACCGTTACACCTGCGAGCATCTTCTTCTGCAGAAGGTACGCAGAGAATCGGGTCTCAGAATCGCGAACCATGTCATGTCAAATTGGTTTTCATCGAAAAAAAAATATATATAAAGAAGGTGTTGAAACGTCTCCATAACCGTGTTGTCCTTAGCGTGTGTCTAATTATGCCTTGGTTTCTCTAAAAATATCGTATTTTCAATCCTCTGTTATCACACTCCGGGTAAAATTGACCCAAATCAATGGATGTATGAAAACTGTCATTCCAATGAAGAACAATGCAAATAAAAAAGGTATGGAGCATAGCCGTACTTGTGAATCTTGTTTTGTTTTTGGGAAAGGAAACGTGACAGCTTTTACAAAAATTGTGCTCCAAATTTGCGAAATCATGTTTTTTGGATTACAAAAAATCACAATTTATCCCCATTTTTTATGCCTGAAGGTAAACAGTTACCCGGTGGTTGGAAAGAGGCTCTTAACGCCACCTCCTGTAAAAAGCTAAGTCAGCTTTTTTCTAACGTTGTTAGAAAAGACGAAAAAAAAATAATACTGCAGTCTACTGAAGTTAAGACGCTCTACACCGTTGGAGGCTCTTGTCGATCGCACAGCTATCGCCGGTTATTTTCTTTCCGTGTCCTACTTAATCGCCGGGTGCTCCATCTTACGTAATTATCAATTAAACTATTGAACCAGGAAAAAAACAAAAACTAAAAGTACAAATAAGGCGGTACCATTTCTTGCCGATGAATCGTTTGAACTTCGTCTCTGCAGCTGATACAAGAATAGCGCTGCCGCTACTTCAGAGCTAACTCGATGCTCTCCTAATGAGAGAGATCAGCTGCTATTATGTGAATATTGGCCTCTGTCCTCTGGTATTCACCGTCCCAGGGCATAGAACAGACCACGGCCAACCAACCGCTGCACAATGCACGTAATACCTAAGCCGGTTGTGCATCAATTCAAAGATTTCGTATCGAAGCTGTAAATTCGAAGTAGATTTTAATCGAATGACTTGAAAGTCGCATACTCCCAGGGCTGCCGAGCCATTCCTGCCAAAGATTCTTATGGATGTCGTACGGAATTCTCGCGGAAGGGACTGCCAGGAGAAATTCCATTCTTCCACCGCACATATTCACTCAGTGGGGGCGACGATACTCTATGACTTATGTGAATTTGTTCCCACTTCCTGCATACCTGCCCACGATTCGAGTTTCTTTGAACTCTGATGAAACCCGGTTAGAAATATGCATATGAAACTTTCAAATGACAATTGATTGTTTATAAGGCTCATGAACGAGCGAAATAGCGAAAACAAGAACCACGAACAATGACCACGATATGGCGTACGCGCCTGTCACGCGACACCTGGTGCGTGCCTGGCGGCTCGTCTGCAGAAAGGTGCAGTGATTCCGGTTTCAGGTTGATCCTGGCAAACCTGGCGCCTGCCGCGTGGCAATCTTGGAGAATAATCTGCAGATGTCGAAGAGCCTTGTTCTTCTAGGTGGAGAGGAAGACGGCAATGTGGCTTTTTGGTTCTTTCTGAAGCTCGAACGGCGTTAGATCATAAATTCGTCGGTGTGGTAATGATCTTAGACGGTAAACAAACGCTCATGTACGAAGGTAGCGTTCGAACGTTAAGGTATGGAAACATTCTCCACTTGTTTATGCATGAGAAAACTCTTTTGCAGGTGCAATGTGCGCAATATAACCATAAAGCAACGGCTGTAAAGAAAACGACGCATACGATCGTCGCGAAAAAAAATCACCGCCATGCGATACTTGACGACAATAAGCCTCCGCCGTGTTCGTAAAACGTCTGAAAAATGTCTTCTCAAATCTTTATGGCGCAGACAATTTTTCTGGCCTCGGAGTGCAGAGAAATCTACTCGCTGGATACAATCTTCGATTTTCCTTACTCGGTTGCTAGGTTGGTGTGTTCTCAAGATCGTCTCGTGTTCGAAATGATTCTTGAGTTATTAGCCCGACCTTGTTAGATTATGTTGTTGGGTGTTCCCGTTTTTCGCAATACTTTGACCCAGAGAATTTCGCACAAACCGCCTTAATAACGAGAAAGTAGTTCAGGAAGGTTCACTTACTCAACGTATTTAAGAACAGTTAGAAGAAACCAATTATATAGTTAATATTTCATTGCTGATTGAAGAACGAACCAACAGGCACCACAGGCACACTCGATGAAAGTGGCAGCGCAAACCTTTGAATTTAAACGTTACGCCGGAGGAACTCCGATCTAAATTCCTAACCGAACGGAAATCGGGGTAATGCGTTATCCTCAAATAAATCAATCACTGTATCTTCCCTGAGAGGATGATCTCCACACAAGTGATCTCTCGTCTCGGAGCCATACGCTTGTCACCGAAGTACTTAGGGCCAAAATCCTCGCCGACAAGACCGAATTACGCGTGTCTTTTGGTCGAGAAAATAACCACACACATGTATGATCTGTCTCAGGGTCCGTAGCCGGTTGGATTACCAAAACTTAAGCTCCTCGGGTACCGAAGAGACGAGAGGTCGCGATACAACCCACGCACGTTCCCGCGCCACTGTTTGTGCAGCGCAGTATAAATATTTGACTCCACATACCGGTCCGTTCGAACATTACCCCATGGATTCGTTGAAAGTTTAAAACCGACTCAGAATCAGCTGATTACAGTATTACGTCCATCTTATTCGAGTCACATGCCACTCGCAGTCGCTTTTTATACCGGGATGTTGATTTTGGGAAATTCTAGTCACACCCGAAGGCCTAGTACTAGGATGATCAATATTCATGGAGTGTAATTCAGCTTTATTACCACCCAGATAGCACAAATTTGTCCACAAAAGATGTTGGAAAATGTGTCCCTTAGCCTTTTCTAGACATCTTTCAACTTTTGCGAGACTTCTTTGAGACATATTTCAACTCGAAAACTATTACCGAATCTGGATGGATTCTTCATCTTCTTGCAAAAAATATGAAGAGGTGACTTTGAAGCGTGATGTTACTTTTCGTCATCAAATGCGATTAGTTTATGTAACAGTATATCATCTATTTTTCTCTTCTCGCAACGCGTTTCCTCCAGCAAATAACAGTGTAAAGTACATTGCGGCTACTTACTTACTCCGTGATGCATGCAGATAGGTGAGCACCGAGTGTCCAGTTGCATTCACCGTCACGGGCACGCTGCTGAGACAGCAGTGACCTGATCTTCTACCCCGTCAAAAGAGTGGCTAGGATTTTATATTGTATTACGTTTCTTCGAAAGACAGCTGAGAATTTTACTCCAGTTGCACTATTTATTACACTATGAACATCCTTTACTGCATGTGTTCGAATTTCTTATTTTTACAGCTGCGAAGGAAGCTGCGATTCTTCTCGTTTCAGTGTCAAGTTAAAACTCATCACGTAGGAATTCGAAACGTCGAGCTTTTATAATCCAATTCCCATACTCATTTGATAACTGGACCGCATTGTATAACCCGAGTGTTGAATTGAATTGTAAAGCGGTCTGCACTCTTGTCGTTTAATGCATTTCTGGGTATGTGGACACGACGCCCCCGCGTCTAGACGGCTAAAACGATCCTCTGACTGCCCAGGCTTCGAATACGATCGCCTGTGGGATTCAATTCGAGGACCAAAGTATCACTACTGGATTGAAAATTCGCCATCTCCCTTACTACCGTCTCGTAATTGAAATATTACCAATTACCACTTCAGTTTTGAAATACTGAAATTGAAACGTAAATTGGATATTCGGGGGACAGAAATAAGCATAACGGAAGTTGTCATAACATTGAGGACTGTGCATTCATCATTCAGTATGTTCATACCCTGTATGTACGTATGCCTCAAGTAAAAGTAGTATGGTAAATAATAGATCTAACAGAGCTGTTCCCAAAATGTCATCGAGGACAAGAACGATCATCAATTAGGATAACTGGCCTTTTTTTCAAACTAAGAACTGCTGAAGCGACACATGACCCCACATGAGTTTGAATGCACTTTCTCTGTGCCTGAGAAAAACGATTTCGATCAAAAGGGGCGATGGAACTGAGGGCCAAGTCGCCTGAATGAAACCATGCGAAGGTTGAATCGCGAAAAAATCCGTTTGTGCGAATGGTCGTCGTCGGGTGACCGAGCAACCTGTCTTCTTCTGGCTATTTTTAAGTCCGTAGATATAGCGCGTATTCCAGAGGTTGAATTCAGTGTGTAGGAAAATATGGCTGCCCCATGAATGAGTCTGCAGGCAGACCTGCCAGTGTCAGATCAATGACCTGTTTGACCAGTACGACGCGCCGGCCGACCGGACCGGGGCCGCAGGCACCTATACAACCATCCCTGGCGATGGCGTTAGCGATATCCTGGGCGTCGTTCAAGTCCTCTTGTCGTTCTATAGCTGCAGTATAGATGCGATTTAATATCACTCTGTTGCAGAGAAGTGAATGCAACTGACTCTGAGGACGAAGATGTATAAAATTTCATGATACGAAGTCATCCTGGAAGTGAAGTTTTTCCGAAAGAAGCTGCTTTCACCAGGAATTTTTCGACTAAGATCGTTTCAATAACAGTGATAAACTTCCGGTTCAGGTATTATCGTCTCTCATTAGGAGAACAAGCTCGGATAACTAAAATTAATGAATGTGTATCATTCCTCGGTTTTGATGCTGTTGTTAGATAGATACGAAACTCTCTCTGGTACGAGTTCGAGCCGGGCATATATCTTATAATAAACATTGTGTAACCTCTCCGCAGGGATCTCAATTATTATTCTTTTCACTACATGGACCTATCTCACGTGCGGCTTGCAGGCCTGCCCCTCGGTATACCTATGTTCGTGCACATGCCCGCTTCGTTATCGTACCTTCATACGTCGTTCAAGAGGTCGAACATTTATTTGTTAATTATTTGTTGCAACTGACGCCGGGTTTCGTAACCGGCCAGAGAAAAAAAAGCCGCCAACAATGAACAGTAACGTTCAAGACTCTGATATCACATAACTCTCCTTCAATGGCGTTACGACGTATTCATCATCCACTTCATTACCGAGTCTCGGCGCATAGGCCCTTGCCGATTGTTCTTTCAGGAAGTACGCATGTACCACTAATGGGCACTTCCTCCGGTTCTGACCTAATAGAAATATAACCGTACAGGTAATTTTTCCAACGTCACACGCGTCTGAAGCTCTGGGTACTCGCAATGTTAGGTTTGACGTTATCCGTCATTTTCATGCTCCATAAACAGGTGATACTTGTTTTGATAGCTGTTGAAGTCCCGACTTCCAGTGTGGGCTGACACTTTTATATTCTCACGGAGATACCGATTACCAGATTAAATATACTCGACGTATCGAAGCTAGCGACCATTGTATCGTACAAGCCGGTGTGATACTTGCGATTAAAAAATGATTCTGAGTGAAGAAAAAAATAAAATAAAAGTATGAAATTCAGTGATCCGGATATATCGCGGTATAATATCGCGTGCCAATGGATTAATCGAGGTACCTATGTACTACGTGCGAAACAGCGCCTAGTAGCTAAAATATCTTTGACGAAAAAATATATATTCGCGTAGGGTACAATCATGTACGGCCAATTAAGGTGCATACACAGCATTCCTCTCGCTTACAAGTGTGTCGCCGGGTTATATAAGGTTGTGTTGCGATATAATGCACCGCTCTGGGCATAAGTTGCAGCAGAAGGTAGAGCTGTAGAGCTTCGCCTGGTAAAAGGTGGATCCAGGACGATTTCTACTGAAAGCCAGCACGAACATCCAGCTTCTGGCATCGCATCGTTGTACGTAACCATTTTTACGGTGTACCTTGTTCTGAAAGGAAAATTTTTGCTACAGTTCATTAATATATCGAACGAACAAAACTCCAGATTGGAACATTGGGGAGACAAAAGTGTTTCTTCCTTGATTTTAACTAACCAAGAGAACACAAACGCCGAATCATTCTCATCCCGAACGTTTTTCATCAATATCTCTATAGTTTAATTAAGTATTTTTACCCAAAAGAGTGAATGGAGCGGTGGCATGACAAACTGATATTCGGGGATGTGCTGATCTTTTCTTCTTTTAATTAACACGAAGGGAAACTTCCTTCAAGTTTTTTGTATCTAATTCTTTCTAATGGACCAAAGAGGAGGATATGGTAGATGGAAATTTAGTTGTTTAGTGGATTTTCTTTTCCGGATTAGTTGTGAGACCGTATCGTCCAAGTCCGTGTAGTGTAGACTAAGAGATTTCTTGTGATGAGCGTGGAGCATTAACGGCTGCTCCGAAGATCCCTTCACCGCCAATTAGTATCTAATTAATCATGCCAAAAGTTTTTTTTATTAAGATCGTTTGAAGTGAACTTATGGTTTTTTTTTCAACCAACTAACTTCCCTACTTCAATGTACGTTTCTCCTTTTCACTTTTACTTACTACTCAATTCTACTCTGGATTTTATCGTTCGACGAATTGATGAGAACTCTTTTGAGACTGATTGTGGGATGAACCTGCAATCAAATCATCCTCTTTCTTGGAACTACTGACCCTTTTTTTAATTTTTTGTTTATTTCACAAACTCGGGGCATGAGGGCCACTTGTATCTGTATCAAAGAACCGATCAGTTGCATATGAAATTAAGTTATGTAACACTTAGGTATTTCTTACCGCTGGCGAAGTATACTCGAACGACAAAACGGTCAACCGGTCAAAATTAACCTGGGGTAATTTAGAGCTCCAATTTATATCCCATCGAACCTATCTTCTCCAGGGTCTCTTAAAGCTCGACGAAAATCGATACAAAAATTTATTAGCCATTGACTCCTTCAAGAAATCAAGTTTATAATTGGTACATCCAGTCGAGAACCAGACTCGAATTTTTAATACCCACTATACACCGTTATTGGGCAATGCCGTTCCCCTCTACCGTGGACAAGACACCTGTACAGATGGTTTCGATAGCGATGCTATTCCTCGACTCGTGGTCAGCCGCTGCAACAACATTTTGGTTTCGTCAGGCTTATTCGAGGAAACCTGAATTATTTTTTTACGACTGTCTTATCTCCTCCCTGATATCTAGAGTCTCATTGTGGAAGGACCTAACTGGAACCATTTGTATAAAAGCGAAAGTCTGCTCCGATAAACTTGCTCTGTTTTATTTTTCTTGTTATGCCATGAAACGATTAGCTGGAAGAATATCACAACTGTTGTTGAGCTTACGCTAGTTACGCATGTGTGTAGACTTCTGTGCATGCCTTTATCATTCACCAAGGTAAGAACGAAGGTGGGTATGGTATATCAAGATATTTATATCCGTAAGTACATCAGCAGCAGCAGCAGCAGCAGCAGTACCAGTGAGTTGAAAGCTAGACATTTGTGCGGCGAGGGACTGGATAACTTTTTAAAGAGTACAAGGGACGTCAGGCGTTTGATTATTGATCAAAATAAGCGACTGGAAGATAAACGGCTTGTAGTATTGCGGAAGGAAAGTCTTGAGTCTTATACTTGTAACAGACGTACTGCTCACCAGCCCTCCATACGTGCGTTGCAAAACGGGTGAGTATGTACATTAGATTGACTGACAGTGTATTACGACTGGGCGTAAGTCGTACATATGCCTCCCAGGCCTTTATCAAACTAGATTCGACCAGAGATTCAATCATGAACAGAGTAATTAATTCGGATATGTATCACACCGTCAGCGATACCCCGAAACATAAAAATATCCGATCTGACAACAATCACGAAACGTATCAGTCGCCAGGATAGAATAGAATTAGTACAATTAAGATTGGCACGATTTCGATCGGACATTACACCATGACTCAAACTTTGCCCTACCTCACGGTACCCTAAATTACTATCAAGGCCGTATTATGTCATCAAATATAAACTGTACTTATCCATAATACCAACTTATCGATCTTATATCAGAATTCTCTACTCAATTTACTGGAATTTTATTGAAGGGAAATGAGAAAAAGTGAGGGAACAAATTTATAGATCGAGTGCAGTGGGATAATCGTATTACGTGTTACTCAATATCCGAGAGTCTGTCATTAGTTGCGTCATTCTGTAGTATCAAGAGACTCGGTAGAGTCTCGAGCCAAGTACATTAAAAAAAAAAATTTTACGCGCGAGAGACTCAACGGCTCTATATACCCGAGCGAACTCTGTTTCGGCCGAACGGCAAATTTTGTAAGTCGTGTTTATTCCGTCTTCGTGACAAATATCGCTTTTCGCGTGGAAGGTTTCAAATCAGGACTCGAAAATCTCTCATTTAAGCCCAATTTGAGCGTAATCAGTTAACTGAGAGCTTAGATATGATTAATTATAGATTTCTGATAGCCCGTTTTAGCCCGTTTCATCGCCAGTTTCATTTCCTCCTCCGAACGAGATTTGCAAATTCTGAATATATAATACTATAGAAAGTCGTTCGAGTAATAGGGAAGTTACATGTGGCTGAAATATCACAGAGTTTCCGATCTATCTAGTATAATACATGCAAACAGACGAAACAACATTGTCTATGGCCGTCGAGTTACCGACCGTGTTGTCGTTCCATGTAAATCCAACAAGGAAGAAGAAGAAGTTGTCGTTCCATGTCCGCTGCTAGTGCGGCTACTAGATTAAGTGAGGTTAGGTTCTGCTAGGTTGACGAAACGGTCCAGAAACAAGAGTTTTTATTACGAATTCGCGTATGTTAATTATTGTTAGCGCTGAGCATATTAATGATTGTTATTGACGACTTATTTATGATAGGATAAGAAACAATGAAATTTATGATTCTCCACTGAAGTTGATATATGATTTCTGAGAGAATGAGATAAAGTCATTGAAATTTGGTAATACATAACCTACGGGATTGATCGTGCTATATTGTAATTGACGATGTTGAACGTTCACATCATGCTCTGTGTTGTGTAAAAATATTAATTCGGAGGAGCGATATATTTATAATATGCGACGAGTCCTAAGGAATAACAGACGTATATCTCGGCGGACAGTCTAGAATAAACGTAACTCAGAATTCGCTTGAAGGCGATTATGGAGCTCCGTACACATTTCCTTCACGGTTTCAGGAGTTACGTTTCAGTTCTAAACTGTCCGCCGAACACGTCTGTTCCTGCAGAACTTATTGATATGAGCAATCGTTCAATTGTTTTGGTTATATTTTTCCACGCCTAGTTCTAGCTCCATAGAGAAAATGTGTACGCTGCAGTATGCTCCGGAGGTTTTCTTCGATGACTTAGCTTTCAATTTTGACGTTACGGACAGCTCTTGGAGCACTCTAGTCACACGACATCAAATCATCGGATTCTGACGATAAGAATACCTTGGTGGACCGGATGGAACGGACGAATCTTGCCATGCAATCTAATAACAGAAGTACTATCTCGGAAGACTTTATTGAGTGTTTATCGATAGTTGTTCATTGATTTTGATATTTCCATACTATTATTATTTTTTTTTATCATTGGTGAATGTATCCCTCGAAATATTTTTATTTTTGTAGGAGATTAAAAAAACATTATACTGGAGCATGGCAGGATACGGATTTCCACTTATGCTGAACTTAATTGTCGGACAATTTGAAATGTATTCATCCGGCCAGCGTATTCACTTAAGGGAAGACTTCCGTTAAATTTAGAAAGTCGCTATAAGATGTGATATAGAAAAATCCTCTCAGCAGTTTTTGAGTAATGGTAGTACAGACGGTGAACTAAAATTTCAGCCTTCTGCAATGAAAGTTTGAGTGCAAGGAACCTTGCGGAGAAGATTTTGCCCACCGCTATTAAAATTCCCTGCATCTACACTTTCACCGCAGAAGGCTTGAATTTTTTTTACTCACACCCCATACTGCCATAATTTCAAAATTACTGAGCGGACTTGTTTATACACCTCTTTTTAATATTTTAAGAACTAAAAAACCTATTACTGCCCAAAATTTCATCGAACTCTCCCCTTAAAAACGGGAACCTTCAGTATTAACTCAATTATTATCACATTCTCGGTACATGTTTTCTATAAAAAATCAAACACTGATATAATTATTCTGATATCTTATATAAGTATTCTGTGCAACGACTGCGTACTAAGTAATATTCATAGAAATGAATGTGAAAATACTGACAACCGAATTAGTGTGGCGAGTGAGGAACATCAGAAACCCTATCGAGTGAGCGTAGCGTACGAGACTAAAACAGCGACTGAATCGAAATTCTGCAAAAAGTAGTGATATCCCCCAAAAAGCACCTCTGGTGCAAAAACCTTTCGCCAAGTACATTAATTACTGTGGTCTACCTACAAAAAATCTATGA
>JAFFZH010016161.1:38210-58601 GCA_018420115.1 Euura saliciscinereae | reverse complement strand
TCATAGATTTTTTGTAGGTAGACCACAGTAATTAATGTACTTGGCGATGAAAATAAAGTGAATCGGACTTTTTAATTCGTTGCCATATCTAGAAGTGATTTGCGATATTCGGCAGCCGTCTATTGATGTAGAGCATTCGCGGCCTTTTCGTTGTTTATACCGTCGAGTCATGATCGCGTTGTGACACATCGTGAGAATATTGGTGAATCTAATAAATGTATTTCACCTAGTCCAAAGAAGAGACGTGTATTCATACGTGCCTCGTGCAGTGTACCGTTGGCGAACGTCCGGCGCACGTCCGACTCGGTACACAGTGTCTACCGGTGTAGTAAAGATGCGTCGAGATCTGAGACGCGTGTATACCCATACTTACATGTTTGTAGAAATGCGTGCAGCACGCCTAACGGACCACGCACTACTCGGAGCTATTTATTGAATAGACACAGACGATTTCTCCTAGAGACACAATTTGACTATGTCTGTCCTACCTGTACCTTCACTCGATCCAAAGACCTCGGCCATGGGCTAATTTCACACGGTTCAATATCCATGGCTACACTTTATCCACCATATATGACCATCGATCATTGCCCAATGCGGTTTATGGTACTCAGAAATCATTCTAGCCCAGATTTACCACCATTGTATCAGCGTCATGACTGCAAGGACCTTTAGAGGTTTTCCGTTATAGCTATATGGCCCGAAAATCAGAGTATCGTGGGGCTTCGGACTTTCGTGGACACAGATTAGGCATCCGGTGTTTGGTATTTGGTGGCAGTTGCCAGGTGTCAACGCGTCTGTGAGAATATTTCTGACGGAAGTCATACAGCGAGAGGTCGAACAGTTATCCGGGATTCAACCGGGTTTAACAAAGGAGACTAGTTATTACGTCCATCCGCGGTCATGACGATTTCCAGTAATTCCACGCGTTGATGTTTCAAGCCCTCAGACTCGGTTCCAAAAATCAGGGCAGATGTCTTTCACCGTTGTTCTGTCGGTCGCTGTCTTATTATCGCATGAGGTTCGCCCTAGTTGTTTCAGCGAGCACCTACGCGCCTCTATAGTTCTTCAAAGAGCATATAATACGCGTTTATCTTCTTTCTAACGAGGCAGACACAAACTCTGACCTATTCCCGAAGAGATAGTCTTTGATCTGAGCGAGGAAAGAACCTCTGCCGAGCTCGGCAGCTAAGCGAAGACACATATTGTCTCGAGTGAAACTTTGCCTCTTTGAAGAAACCCTGGTGTAAGACGATATTCTCGGAAGCAATTACTGATATCAACCAATTACTCGGTTATACCCGCGCTCGCGAGACTCAATTGATCTCTTGACCGCGAGGAAACGCGATTCCTTCGGTAATTCTGAAATTCTAAAGTCAACCGGATGGGAGTTGGTGAATTTTCATGGCCTCATCTGGTGCTACTGCGTCAAGTAACTTTATACCCTTTGGTGCAATTTACAGATTGCATCAGGGACAGCGTTGCATTTTCAGTCTCCATTCACCGATCGGGTTACTAACCCACCTGTATCGCCACGTTGAATTTACATACCCCAAGACTTATTATCTTACGTTTCAGAAGGTCGTATGCACGTATCTATTTCCAACTAGATATAGTAATGAATTATCGAGGATCAGGTAAACGCGTCAATGTAACAGCGGTAAAACACGTATTACCTAATTACAACAAGGGGGGTCAAAGGTTTTGGCGTAGTTGCGGAAACATATTTATGTACTACGCCGTTGCGGTTAGTCTCTTGACAATCGTTAACAGCTCTTCGCTAATCACTTCTGAGGCGGTATGCTATAATTCACTCCTTTCACATCACAACGCTTATGTATCATTATAACAAATTGATGTTCGCGAAGAGGTATTGGCATCGGATTAAATTAATAGACTCGAGGTGAGTTAAAATGTGGCGGAACCGTCGTGCATATAGGTTCAAAATGTGAATTACATTTCAATATGCGGTTAAAGGATTTAATCCGATCGATATCCATCGCGGATCGATCTTTCTCATGGTATAGCATAGCGTGACTTGAATCCTGATCCCTGTGCATTAGCAGTTTCTCGGTTATTTCACAAGCGATAGTATAACTTATCGCTTCACACCACGTGACTGCAAGAAGTGTTGAACAGCCGGATAGACTCGTCGCTTCCACAGTTCGCGTAAAGTCGTGACTTCTTCTGAGCATAGGGTCAGGGGTCAGGCCTCACAACAAGGTGAACGAGTATCTACCGCAAAGATGCGAACTTGTTCAGGATGTATTACCGTGTAAGATTACCGGATATATATACCTTCGGTGAGAAATTGCTGCCAGACTACTTCACTGACAGAATATAACTAGAATCAGACTCGGTGAAAGAAAGAATCGGCTTGTTCCGCTTGTGAAACTTGAATTTATCTACCGATGTAGTCGATTCGGCGACGGTTTCATTATACACCCGATGATTCACGCGGGTCTTTCCTAATTTAGTGTTCGCTGAATTGTTACGCAATTTTATTTCTAGTATAAGAAAAACTTTTTACAATTTCACATGCATTAATTGGTAACGGCACCATTTTTTATTTTTTTTATTTTCACGTATACCTCCTCCGTAGGAATTGTCGTATAAGTCGGAAGTAATTGCCTGAAATTGCTGCAGACTCACGGGGCGTAATTAAGGAGTCGATTGATCAGTTGGAGCCGTTGACACAAATCAACGGAACTATGTATATATAAATTTCGTAAGGTATGTGTAACGATTGGTATGGAAGTTGGAGGATACAGAGTAAATTTAAAAACAAAAGACAAGAAAATTGGGACAGCGATCGAATTAAGGATGGGGATACTATTTTGAAATTCGTGTCACCGATTCGCCCCAAGGATTAATCAATTATCGACGTATAATTATAGCTCGAATCAGCGAATACCGTAGTACGCACGTGCCATCGGAGCTCTACAGAGTATTTGCGAGTTACCGAAGTCTAAACGATTGCGCGAAATTGAAATTCCTTGCAAATCTTGTAGTACCGACTTCTTTTTTTGTTACTTCACTCTACTGCTCGGTGCGTCTTATCCCTTTTTATTTTAATTTTCTTTTTTTTTTACCCGCGAAAGCGAAAATGGTAGACCGATTGCGTCTTGCTGGGACGGGGCAAGGCAAACTACCTGCATACCCGACTTGTCCCATTCCGTCTGACCAGTCTCCTAGAGCTGGCTTCCTGCCAGGCAATTAAGTAATACAAATAAAACACCGATATCTCGAAGCTTTATGCAGTGATGAGACGAGAATCATCGTATCTCAGTTTTGAATCAAATTTTGTAGACGTAGAAAAAGTTTGAAGCAATTACGTTCTCACTTATTTCAAGTCAAGTCATGTACCGGTGAGGTTGTAAGAATCTACCATAAAAATAATAGAGGAAGTTGTATCTAACTCGGGGTCACGTGTCTTAATAAAAACGAAACACTCTCAACTTCAAACGGAATCCTGTTCTCAGTATATAGCTGCTAAAGTACATATAATTTCTGGACCCAGGGAAATTCTATATTGTTACAAATGACAAAGACTCATGCGTCGTGCTGGGAATTCGAAACTCGTCTCGCTTATTGTTACAAAAAATAAATTCAGAGTCTCAAACGGCTTCAGTCTGCAGAGATATTTCATTTTCAGTTTTGGGAGGAATCATCGCTGCGTTACTTCGAATCGGAACAATTCGACATCGGAAACATATGTCGAAGCTGTCTCAGCTTGACCTCAGAGTAGCCAGTGAACCTTGACATTCCGGCGATATGGAATATAATCAACCGTATGTGTATATATAGCGTGAGATGGTTCGTTACGTGGAGATCATCGAGATCGTAATCACCGCGGATTTGCAATTCAAATTTCGAGTTAATCCTATGATTCAACACATTTGGTAACCGAATAACGCGAAACCGTTAAATCAAGTCGTTTGCAAAATTTCGTTGAGACGTACGTGTGTGTGAATTTGCCGGAGCAACTCTCTCCCTCTTTGCATACCGAAGTTGCGTAAGAGTTGTGACTTGTGAGAACAATTAGCAATCGACGTTGCAACTCGAATTTGCGGTCGCGATCGAATCTACACCGGGTAATAAATTTGTTTGACTGTTTTTTTTAGAAACTCGCAGAATCGCATACAGCTGCGCATAATTGCAGTGGTGTGCAGTAATTTGAGTAATTTTAATCGATTAAAACTAAACCATCAACTCGGAGATCTCGCAATCAAAATAAGTCCCCGCGAATGAGAGGCGAGAGTCTCATCTTGAAATAGAAATCCGCCTTCAATTATCTGCGTTTAACCTGGAATTGTGTTAATGAAAAACAGTGACAGCTCTTACTAAACGCAATACCGCCATCTAGCCTTATCCCGGTGTATAACCTTTTCTGGTTTAAGTAGGCCTCCGGCTCTAACGTTCACGGTGGAAACTTGCCATTCAGAACTTGATATTCCCGGTTAAATCTTCTTCCTCCTGGTTCACGCGATCGTTTCTTAGAACCAATAGGATTTCCATGTTCTTAATATCGGCATAAGAAAGCGAGAAAAACGAACGCTTATTCAAGTCCCATCGTAAATTCAAGATTTTGTAACATCGAGGACAACGAGGCGCTCGTTTTCTTCACAGAATAACATCGACGGTGAATCGTAAATTTTGTCAATGTACCGAGGCACATGCCTCGATCGCACTGGGGACCTCAAAGAAACGCAAGCACGTGTTTTTTTAGTCTATTTTTTTAGAGCTTGAGACTTCCTCTTCCCGATTACTTCCGGCAATCTATACTTCCTCAATCACTGTACTCAAGACCTTCAATATCTTCACGAAGAAACACAGGCTCATGTAGAATCTGGTAACGATTTCCCAAACTAACGAAGGAAACGAAGAGAGATGAACACGAACGAAGGCTGTGAAAGATATTGATGAAGAATCAGAAAATGGGCTGAGAAAATGGTCAAACCTGCCATTTTCCCTGAATTCACATTGTCTCGATTCAATTGGTTTGACGAAAAAAATGTTCATGTGGTAATTCGGGAATTAGCCTGAAACGTTTACGTCTCAAATTTCATCAATCAAGAAAGCAGCGTCAATAATTAATTATGATCGGCCTTCCATTGATCAGTGGTCACAAAAGTTCGTTGAAATCTTTGCAATTTCTTTCTGAGAGAGAGTTTATAGAGAGTCTGATGGAGCTACGGAATATCCCATGTAGGTATATGAATCATCTGTTACCCCCTCGACGCGCAGTTCCACCGCTGACATATTCTCCCCAGACCGCAATAAAAAGCTTATATTTTTCCCATAAAAGATTATGACAGTCGCAGTGTTTGCGTCGGTGCAATTTGTCACCCTGGCACCCAGCATCGAACCAATCGATTTCCTACTGTAACAAATCTGAGCTCGTCTGTGTCGGAGGGTCGATACTACGGATAAGAGGAATCCCGATTCCCGACCCCTACTTCACCCCACGTAGAGTTTCGCGATGGCTATTGGTGTGATAATCTGTCATCCCGAAATTGGATCTTGCCGATGCCACAAGTGCAAATTACTTCGATCTCATGTTCAATTATTGATTCTTGAATTTAGGATCGGTGCCATTTGCTATCAATCAATTTCAGGCCTAATAAAAATGGTGACTTCACGAACTCCAACAGATTACGGTCACCAAAGCTCTTACAGTAGCAGTACAAGAGTTTGTAGGCGCCGAGGGACGCGTAGGTGTAATTTTTTCCACTGATCCTCATTGTTTGCTAATTTTTTCTAAACACTGCCGTCTCCTACCGCAAGGTTGAGCGTGGTGCGATTTATTATTAGGTGCAATAAAATCTGACGAGGATATAATTGCGGCAATTATTAATCGCAGTTTAATGATAGGCGTCAGAGATATAGTATTAAATCTTCTCAATCGACGAATCCTCTTGTTCTGAATTCGTCACCGACTCACATCAAGTTTTTACGCCTCTTATTAGTCTAATAAGGACTAAAAGTCTGCTGATTTGTCTCGAGGCTGGGTGTATCATAGCCTGCGGTGTATATTTCATCCAATTAAATATGACAGGCGATATATCACACTCATGTCGACCTCGGCTGACGATAACTTCCAAAATCTTAGACCTTTCTAATAGAATCAATTAGATTTAGCGACCTAGGTAATTGTATGATACCCTGAGGGCTCTAGATAATTATGCGTTTGCTCGATATACTACGGTATAATTTTTCATATACACCGTACTCTCCGACCTTCGCATATCGAATACGTTCAACGTAAAATGATAATGAAGTGTTACATACAAAATTCGCATATTTATTGCAAGGTTGAAAAAAGCGAGAAGGATGTAAGCAGGCCATTTTTGTGTAGGAGTATAAATTCAAGATTTGCATATGATTATACGGATCAAACAATCCACCGATCGGATTTGGTTAGTGCAATGACCCGAAAATGAACGAGAGACTAGGAAGTTGGGGGAATGTCACTATTCGCTACGATAGATTAATGTCGGGAAATAACTAGCCAGGAATCCTAGGTTCGCACACTGAATGTCCATTCAATTCTTTTACAGCGACTTGAAACGTTGCGAAATGAGTTTCGTTTATCTCTGCGGTCTACGCCGACCCATTACGTCTGATGGACGCTGGTGGTTGCATCATCTATGATATTTCTACTCTCGGTAGTAATCCTACAGTGTTTGTCACAGCTGGTATACACATTATGCTTCCGTATTCCGAAAGTATCAAGCTTTCCTCAAAGTCCCTTCATTTCCCTTCATCATCTGAACGCTGGGCTGAATCCTTTACCGGAACCAATAATTCCTGGACTCCGTACCTGCACCTTGCTCCAGTTTATCTTTTTTCTGAGCGTCCGGTCTTTATTACACTTCGAGCCAAAAGGCGGCGTCAAAAAGACTCGAGGTACTAACAAGCCATATGCGGACGTAGTCTAATTTGAAACTACCTTGAAAAAATTGGCATGAATTTAGCGTTCGTTTTTTTTTTGTACGTCTGCTCTTTGCTTTTGAGCCGAACGCGCCTTGAGAATGTGAATTATCGCTGTCATTGTACATCGCGTTCTTTGCTTTTTTAAATTATGATGATTGCAAGGTCGAAGTGATACTACTTGACAATATTTCAGGACAAGGTATGCATAGACAGCACATGGGGCCGAATTAATATCGGTTCTGAGTCACGAGGGAAATGATTCGGATTTGGGTCGAGTCTCGATACTTCCGAGACTTGGAATTAGGATTGACGAGGAGATTATGTCAGCTCTGTAATTCGATACCTACACGACGGACTTGTATCCCTGGCTCAAACTTTCTTCAACTTTACTCGGACCCGTACATCAGAGCTTTCAAACTCTGAAAGGTTCCGCGAAGCACTTTTCGAAAGCAACGGAAAGTTTGAGGACAGACTTTTACTCCGATTTTCAAGATAGGAAAGAGATTCGACATGCTGCATAAACTTTCTGTCCTGTCGGAAAAGATGCTGGTGTTTGTTGAGAAACATGATCAATCGTCAGTGTAGGTTTACCGTAATTCTGTTTTTTTTTCCTATTTCGCTTCGTAATTACATAAGAACAAACCGTCCGTTTTAAGCTGCTGATCGTAGAATCTAGAACCCGTATAATAAGAAACGAGATAAAAATTCATCGTTTCCTTATTTCATCCGATCTGCTTCTGGCTCTAGTCTTGTTTTTCGAGATGGTGGAGCTCCTGGCTGTTACCTAAGTGAAGTAATTTGTCATGCGAAAACAGTCTTTGAGATTCGCCTACCGCAGAGGTGTTTATAGTGCACTAAATATAATTTGCGTTACGCGCTGGTCGCGACCTTGTTTTCGTGTCACACGTTAATTACGGTGCCTTGAACCTGGCGGGATTATAATAATAATAATAATAATAATTACTACCACTACCCGCCATACCCGAGGGTATGTCCCCAGGAAGCTACTTAGAGCCTGTGCGGGGCGAGGGAGGGGATGGTTAGTGATCATCATTATACGTCTGCAGCCGTCTTAAGGCATATGAATATTATGTATATGAATATTTAGCAACTCATAGACGTTCTAATTACACACGCTACGAGGATCATAAAACCGCGACCTTTTTGAATGTACCGCGCCACTCCGAGATCTGCCGCGAGTCCTGTTATCTGGTCTTCACAAAGAAGTATAGTGCGATGGTGATTATCCGTACATGTTAAGAACTTAAATGTGTGTAATTGTTGTAACTTTATTTTTATCACACGACGATGACGTGGTATAATTATGTTGTTCAAGTAGTTCTGCCACAACAATGTCTTCTGCTCCGTTGCATTCGCAAAGGCTAGACCCGGTACCGACAAAAGAAAATAAATAAATTTACGTACCTATAACTTGTTTGTGAATTTTTTTCTTTTTACAAACTCAATTTATTTATTCTTCTTACAGATGTATTCAGTCATTCGAACTAAACGGAACAACACGCTTTACAACGATTAAAGGTGCCGTTCGAAACGTTTCACATTTCTTACTCCTCCATCGTAAACGTTGCGGATTATTTCATCCGTACTAATTAGCAACACCACAGTTAAGTTTGCCAAATATTTCAAACCGTGTCTCCATAAAGAAAATTGATTCGCTAGAAAGATACGATTAGGCGACTCGACTTGTCAGTGATTAAGAATCGCAAAATGGTAATACTGTGTTCGCACGATCGTGAAAATGACCGCATGCGATGATAAAATGTGTGAATTTTTCATCACGTTATGTCTGCAAAAGTCTCATGTTAAAAATTCTGCTACAACGTTAACTACCAGACAACACATTGGCGTTTATTTATCACTTGATGTTAAACGGACTTAACGAGGCATGAAGAGAAAAATGACCGTCTATATACTATTGAAATACTGTTTAAAAGTAAAACTGCATAACACGTATCCACCGCTTCTCGTGGTCCGTATCCTGTGCGGTCTGTAAGTGAAATCCTTACTTTCCACGTGACAAAATCAACCGAGCTGAACATATCGCAATGCTGTGATTATTACAAGAATATTATTAATTACTATTGCGCCTATCTGACATACCGAACCGAGAACTAGACCCTCTGCATCGATTACATTCCAGTCATTGCTCTTCAGACAAGTGACATGTTTCGATTTGTTCCGAAGCCAAATTGCGTCAGAGGTTCGACCGCATGTAATGATTCTAAGTACATTGAGATCTGGTGTTACGTGAGTGTTCGAATAATGAGAATGTCCTACGGCAACTATATCTGCATTTTAGATCCAGGAAGAATCGGCGTTACACAACAGAGGCACCCAGTCGGGGTCCGAGGGTCCGGCCAAATCCATCTAGAGCCCTAAGATGGTTCGGCTCGTCGACCGGGGTTTAAAAATACCTCTGGGTCCAGGTCTGGCGTCAGGTTTTTGCGGGATTTGGCGCCAGCTAAGAGCCAAGACGACCTGAAGCCGCCCTGCAGCTGAGGTGCATCGAACTCATACCAGACTCACAAATATGGCTCTTGAACCTCCGGCTACATATAGACGATACCTGTACTAATCGTTGAGAATGCCGAACTGAAAATACCGAGAAATTGGCTGGACTCGTGCATTCAAAAATTGCATAGGAGAAACTTTTAGAGCAAAATTTCAACCAGGTTTGCCTTCACGGCATGACGTTCAAGTCCGAAGGACTATGGGCGCACGGTTCAAGTTTACTATGAGGCATTTGATTCTTTTTTTTTCTATTGTGAGCTATTTCAGCAGCATCATCGTTGCCGGCGGTGAGACTCACCGAGCAACCTTGCCCCGACAATGCCATATGCCACAGAGGTCTTGCATTCACATCTGCATGTGAGACGGGGGGGACCAAAACGAGATATACAAGTCTCACGAGTCCCTGCGTAAGCGATGCTTCGTTCTTACCACTGCGTCAGTTTACATTATTCAAATGTAGTATACAAGCTTACATAAGTAGCTTTGGGTTACATCTCGTTAAGGGTGGAGTCAGGTTCGGTCGCAGAGACCTAAGCTCGAGACAAAACCCACTTGTCACGGTCATCTCCAGTTCAGTGCAAAAAGTTCATTGGAACCATTTTCTGTTACGATTTTCTATTCATCCAATTCTCGTCTTTTTGCTTTGCATAGTTTCTTCGATTGTGAAGACCTCTTGAATGTTAATGAAGAAGATAATTTAGCGACTGCAATGCGGTTGGATTCGTCATTCTTAAAAATAGTTTACCAAATTTAGTCCATGGTATGCACGGGTGATTAATCGTTGAAGAACCTTTTAGAAACTGAAACTCGGGTCATAGAGTGGTACGGTGATAGATTACCGAGTGCCTTGATGTAAATGGCCCTCGATTTTAGGAGCACGGTCATCTTTTGATCGCGTTTTGCTTTACCGGTCTATGAGGTCACGTCTCAGTGGTAATTTCTTGACGTGTCAAGAAAATACGTATATATCTACGCGGACAAATAATTCAGACACATAATTTTTCACGTGTATTAAGTGGTATATATGCGTGAGTAAGGTAAGCTCGGATGTTACCTTAACGCGTGGGTGGTACTTAAATGGGTGAAGGTAGTCTCTTCACTGAGTTCTTCACACAATGGCTATTTCTCGACTTCAACAAGTGGGGCATAACCCCTACACGTGTCATTGCATAAAATATATGAAAATTTATGAATAACCCTGACCATATTATAACACTGGTTTCGTGCAACCGCGTGAAAATATATACCTTCACAGGCAATACTGTAAACCTTGTTTTTTTCGATCTGTCACGATTCGAAGACAAAGACACGATTCTTAGGCAACTGCGAACAGCGAAATTCTGCCCTCTTCAAGCATCCTTGATAAATTTTGACGTGCCCATTGCGGCAACAATTAGCGTGTAAAAACAACTGATTACAGAATCTGAAGATAAGCACGGATGATGAACTCGAGGTTTAAAAATTTTCTGAAAGTATACCGTGACAGGTTTTGACACGCGAGGTGTATGCAAATAGCTTAGGAAATTCATGAATGAATTCATGAGTGCATCTGGATGTTACGTAACCGCGTGAATAATGTTTAAATATCCGTGAATAAATATGACGTATGATCCTTTACTGTTAGACGTATTATTGTGCATCAAGGCTCAAGACCTTACGGTAATGTCGTGTGGGAACGAAACCACCTCGGCTTTCGATGGATCGAAGAATTGCAGGATCTTAGAATCCGGGATAAACAGAATGGGTAGTTACAGATCAAAATACCGGGGTTATAACGAGCGGATAAGTCAACCGAGAGATAAACATCTCCTCGGGCTTTAGCGTGGTTTGACGACAATAGTTGACCCCGAAGAAAACGGTCTTGTCGCGCGGTTCGTTATAAAGCGAATTATCCCGACCGACCGGACGTTCCGCGGTTCGATGGAGAGTCACCCGTCAGGGTTAGTGTCACAGGTGACCTTAGAGAGCAAGACGTCACCCGGACAACAACGGGACGTTAATAATGACTCGATAAAAATAGTAACATTCTGTGATCAACGTTGAGAAAGGCCGCGGTCGCGGGTATCAAATTGAGGCGAACTCGTTTCTAGATTATGCATTATCTATGCCGTGTGTATCCCACAAGCGGAAAGATCTCTCCGCCGCGACGTATAAGCGCAAAGCGTTCCATTCTGAGTCAATCAACCGCAAGAAGAGGTAATGTAACAATTGTCGGTAATGTGTAATTTGGAATATATAAATATTCCAACGCATTATCACGCAAGCCAAAGACTCTTGATACAAAATTTCGTGGCTCGTTAAATTTCCCTTACTATTTCCCGAGGGGATTCAAAATTCACTCTTCACACTTTCTCCTCTACCTGGAGTGTGGGAAATTAAGAATAATACCAGCTTCATAATACTTTTTGTCTTGCATACCGGCAAAGTTCATAAAAAAAAGATAGAAAAAAAGTTCTGCGTTACTAATCACTAAACTCCAGGCGTAAGTGCAAATAGCAGGTTGCGATTCGCTTATAGGACGCGAATCAAGTGTTCTCGCTAAAAGATTGTTAGACAAAATTGAGATTGCCCGGAGCCGCGGAAACCGAGCTCACCTACACTGGCCTTGGCGTCTGACATAATTCCTCGGTATCCAGTACCTATATCTATATCCCAGAGAAACGTTAGATTAGAAATCATTTCTTGGAAGGTATAAAGGCCTCGGAAGAGGGTGTGTCTCCGAAGCAAGTGTAATTGCACTTGACGTCTTCCAATCGAATTGTCACCGATCGTGACCACACGTCGGAGAGAGGTGAAATTTAACGAGCAAAACCACGGAGGATGTTATACCTACGAGGCGTACCTTTCCTCGCCTCTTTCTCATCCTGGATTAATTCGCTACGGTATGGAATCAATCGCGCGAATGATGCGATGACGGGTATCACAAATATCGTGTAATTCCTCCTGAAACTAGTCGCAACAAGTTTCAGTCCTAACGATGACAAGGTAATGGAAACTGAGTTTGAGGAAACGTATCGTCTCCCAGCGATCTCGGTCCTGGGAGCACGCGCCTAGATATGGGCAAGAGGTCGCCTCGGTGCGTGAGAACTTTTAGGGCGGTTTGCATCCCGAGGATGACGGTGTGCGCGACCATTACCGGTGCAAGGCAGGGACAATGCAGTCTCCCGCAGTGAAAGTAACAGTCCATGATATGATACTGCCTCGTGAATTCCGGATTCACGAGCTAACCCGTCGCGTATCAATTCTCGTTTGTTTGGATTCACGTCAGGTGAGAACTCGCACCGAGATCTCCGATACGTATGGAGGAGCAGCGTAAGCCGGTGCACCGCATGGGCACTTCTATGTGAGATTCTGCGAAGGAATTCGCCGTGGAGACAATCTTGAAATAAAATCTTCATACATATACCGAACCTTGTTTATAGCTCGTAACTTAACGAGGGCTTAGCTGCAGCTCTGACAATGAGATAAGCGAATATTTTATGAATAACAAAAACGAAGCGTCTTCTCTACCATGAGCTAATTCGCTTTCGACAAAAAAAAAATTGTAGGCTGACTTTGCAGAACTGTAATTGAAAGAACTGTAATTGAAGTTGAGTACAAACAGCACGTGAAGCATCATCTCCGTTTCATCGATGCCCTTGTGTGTCTAGTAATGACTATGCGAGTCATATTTATAGCCGAGTTTTACGTTTCCGTTTGTTGCAGAATGAGACTGCAGTCTGGGCAGCCCTACCACAGTCGAGACCGCAGACTCCTCCAGCTGATGGTAAGAAAATGGCGATAAACTTGTTTTTTTTTTTTCGTTGCAATTTAGGGACAAAAACTCCCGGCCACAGTCAGCCCTCTTCGTCACGGTGTGCATGAAGTCTGACCTCTTCCTTGTTGGGCGCCCATGAGCAGCCAGACTTCCATAAGTTCGTAAACATTTGCTGAAAATGTGAAAGAAGTAATTGTCTCATGGTCAGAATGGCGAGAAAGAACGGTGTGCCGCGGAGACATCGATGCTGAGGCGTTTGCGTAGGACATGTCGTCTGTATCGAAGAGCCAAAGTGTGCCGGTGTGAGAATGATTTTCTGATCTATCGATCTGCACGTTTCTATGCGAGTTAGAGAAATGGTTTATAATTTCTATCGATGGAACGTGTACCGGATGCTGTTACCGATTCCATTTGGGCACGAAGAAATATTAACCGCGAGCTAGTTACGGTACAGATGGTATCAATTTGTAGGAAAAAAAATAGTGATAATAACAATAAGTAATAATAAAAGATGTTCGGATCTCCTTTCTACGGAGACAAGAGAACCGAACAACTTTCCTGCCCACTATCTAGCAACGAGGCGCAATCACTGATACAGTAAAACAGGTGCTCGGTGCGATCAAGCCATTGTTGCTGTGCCGGGGGCAGTCGACGAGAATCACACACGCTTTGTCAGCACGGTGTAACGTGATGTTGTCCGCACACTGCACCGGTTAAAGTGCATGATGCTCAACAATTTTCAAACATGTTATAAAGTAAGTAGCTCAGTATGCAACGCGTTTGCGAAATGTGCAGACCGGTACAGTCTCGAAGAGAAAGAAACTTAATTAATTCGTTCGCCACCAGAAAATTGAAGGGAAAGAAACGCTTTTTTTACATTCTGAATACTTCTCTAGAATTCACACGCTGTCAATTGGGTTGAGTAAAAAAAAGCAGTTTTTTCTTCAGTTGGGACGCTTCGACGACTGTTAATTGTCGTCCTTTTGAGGCGAGAAATCTCTTATTCACTGTTTGTTAAGATGAATCTCTTATTCACTGTTTGATAAGATTTACACAGTTTCAAAAAATATACCAAAGAAGTGACTTAATTAACCTCAAAATAGCTGCTAACCAACAGATACGTCGATAGTATTGGTTTGCCAGGGTAGAAATAAATTTGGCTGTGTAAGAGAAGAGTACAAGTGATATTTTATTTATACAATCATTCACTCTCTTTATCGAAGTGGAAAATCATGCCATGTGGAAATCTGACTTTCAGATTTGACAACTTCAAAGTTAAATACCATGTTTTGTAGTTTCAAGTTCCAGGCGAACAATTTGAATTTTTTTTTCATAGTCCTTTAAAAAAAACTCCAGTTCCTTATAAAATCGTCTGTGGGGAGAATAAATACTATGGCGATGATATAAATCGCAACGAATTGTCCTTCAGGAAATCGTTCCGATTTGGATGAACCATCGGAGTGACCCAATCCTGTGAACTAAAGATATTGAGGAAATTTTCTTTTCCTCTGTTAAAATGATATATTCGGTTTTTACACCGTTTTTTCACTGACCTCCTCAATTTTCTTATTTCTAATCATTGGATGATTTTTTTTTTTATCGAAAGGGTCGACGAATATTCATCGAAGTATTGCAATCACTAATCGTAAAAATTATTTTGTAATCGATTTGATCTACAGCTTCGGTTACTATTACTAAATTCTAACTCGCTGCGAACAAGTTGCAGTTGGGTGGTAATCAGCAGAAAGTGTGACTACAGGGTTCATGTCAAAGGAGATTTATGATTCGTGTCAAGCACTGGTAGAAACGAGATATAGAAATACGGTTGCCAGCTTAGTCGGATTCTTGCGGTCGACTGCGTTCGTTGACAGCTCGGTGAAACAGCGCGATTAATTATCGCATCATTTTTTCAATCTTATTCCGAGTTGGAAAGACTAACAAAGTCGAGACTGATTAATTTAAAGGTGCCTTCATGGTGGCCACTGGTCAGGGAAAAACGGGAAGCGAGGAAAAAGTTATGAAACTCGAAAAATGGTCAGGAAAATTATGGAAAAGTAAGGGAATCAGAAAAATGATCAGGGAAAAGTCAGGGAATTTTACTGTGATAAAAAACAAGAGATTTCAGTTAACCATTGATTCAGAGCATTATTTATTACATACTTGAATAACAACTGCAGATTCGTCCGAATTTCGTTCAGGAAAAAATTATAATTTCGTACGGAAAGCCAGGTTTTTTTTTCTACTCTACTCAATGGCCACCATGTTTGAGAAGGTGAATTCATTCAAGAAGACCGAAAACTTAATCTACTATGGCTCCCTGTGCGCGCCTCGTAGAGCAGCAGGCGGTATGGTTCTCTAATGCAAACAAACGTATACGGTGCAGCCGTGAACACACAAGCGGTTAATTAGTAGTACCCGGGGGTTTAGTGATTAAAAGTTAATTAGTCCTATCTCATCCCGATGACCCAGTTCTAGCTCACACGGTTGAGAATTTAATACACCATACGGTCGTGGTGTGTAACGCAGGTCAATGAAAAGTGGTTTTGTTCATTATTAGTCGGTGAGAGTTGATTATTAGTATCGGGTCGAGGTCATGCATCCATGCGGGGTATGGAAGTCAAAATAAAACACACACGTCATACAGGGGGTAATGCTATCCTTGGAATTCTTCATTGCACGATCGTGAGATAAACGTATCGCCATTTATAATCACAAAATCCTATCAACGATTTCTACAACCTCGACAGACTCTTACTAAATTCAAAATTACGAGTTGGTCTATTTTGTAACACCGAAATTTACGATTATCGACAAAACTCCATTGCTTCATCCGACGTCGGTTCTAGTTTATCATTCGCCACCGCTTTGTAGATTTTTCTCTCAAGTTCAGATGCTGATATTCCCGTCAAACGTGAAACCTAGTATGTAGGTCTCCTTAATCGAAAATTATGCATATAGAATGTCCTGGATGGATTGGTGATGTACAATTAGAATTGTAGCGCGAATGGAGATCGCATTTCGAATACCAGCGTGTATTTGCCTCGTATCTCGAGACTGAGACAAATTCGCTGTCCAATAGAAAAAAAGTATTCGGGTCATGAAATGTTTGAGAAACGAATAGTTCTTTGAAACGGTGGACACTGCAGAAACGCAATTCAGTTTTGAGATGTTCTTTTTCCGTTTTTGCAGTTAACGAGGGGTTTCGTTCCACGATTCTTTCACCTACAGCAAAATTGCGAGGATATCTTTTTCCAACAGGGATATTTTTGTGTATTTAAAAAGAACGGTTCGCTGCAGGATGAAATCTTGATTTCCTTGCACTCTTATTTCTCTGTACACGTATCACCGCAGAAAGCGTTCTTGCGTGCAATTATATACAACCCACGAGCGAAATTCTCAGCACTATAAGGATGACTAGCAGAAACGTATCTTGTTGTTTGATGTGCCATTTCGATTGAGACAATCCTGTCCCCTGTTGACACACTAACACACTGTTTAATCGCGTTTTCCGCACTGCTTAGAGAATCGACAGCATTAAAAAAAATGTAATACCAAGTCAACTGGTTCATTTTGAAACTTGGTTCGATTTGAATAAAACCTGATCGATAAAGGCTCTAAATTCCACTAATTAAGTTAGTATACGTGCAATTGAATCAATGAAACTTTATTCCATCCAATTCTAATATCATACATTGACTTGGAATTACACAATTTTTTTTTATCCTGTGTCGATTGATTAGAAATATTTTCTGCAGTATAAAAACGCTGCTCGTTTTTTTCAAAAGGGGGTACATAGTAGACCTTGAAATTTCGATTAAGAATAGCATCAGAAAATCTTATTTTTAAAACTTTAAAAAGTTTTCGTTTGTCTGTGATGTGAGAAAATGACTTTACATTTTTGTAGACGGTCCGATTTCACATTTTTTGTTCTCAAATTGCAGACAAATTCTTTTTATACGGATTTACAGTCGCTCGATTAAACGCAGGAAGTAAAACCGGAAAACGCTGATTTTTCGCTGAGCTAAAAATTAATAACTTCCTGATTTTTGTCGAATCCTCAAATTGGTTGTGCGAATGTTTCTGGAACAGTTTAAAAAAAAACCAGAAAACGTGAAATCGAACCACCCGTCGAGTTTACCTACTTACACAAGATAGACACGAAAGAAGATGTGAATTGAAAAGTTCCTACTATTTTCAGAGAAGAAATCCACTAAAATTTTCGCGCTCTCTTCGTTTCGTTTTTTTATCACCTCGCGTTGACGATGTATTTTATGAAACTTGACCCCGGCTCGCGGGAGAAATGACGGGATATAAAAGTGGGTAAACTACACCATCTCATGGTTTTAACAGTTTAACTCACAGTCGCTCTACTCCGTGATCGCACGTGTTTAATGAAATCAAGTGGAAAACGAATAAGTATACCGGTCCTGATTCGAGGTCGGATACATTGACCAGCGTAAGACCGGTACAATATCGTTGCAGGATTGACCAGTGAAAGTCCCTGCCTTTGGTCCCACCGCGATGTAACATGCAGGTCGGATTGATGGCTATCGTGATTGTCTTCAAATTTGTTTTTTGCTTTACTTGCTCTTATCTCATCGTGCAGATCCAGATGATTCAATCGTTGAAAGAAAAAAAGGAATCGGTGATCTTCAATCTCGAATTTATAATTCGATTCCTTTCATTCTAATTTTATAAATTGAGTTATATTATTGTTAAATTGAGAAGTTGAAAAAAATCACAGTGGGTATTCAATCCCGACGTGTTTCGCGCCGAGAGAAATCGAAGTTGGTTATTAAAGCCAAGATGTAGGCCGTTGCATGCGGCCGTCTTTACGGTAAAAACCAATTTAGGTAGGCGCAAGGTGTGTGTAGCTTATAACGTATAACCTCGTACCCGTAGCTCGATCATCGGCTACGTCACTTCCGCCCAAAAGCATGATTCAATCGTTAAGGTCAACCTGTTGACCTAGCCGAGCTACTTGCAGGCATTGGCCTGGATATCGAGCGTTAGATTATATTATTCATTTCTTATAATACATCCACCGATCCCTGTCTACGAAGACCATCGCCCTTTCTCAACTGTGGGAAATCTATAATGTAAGGTACGTTATTTGCCGCTGGAGATGCCGTGGATGAGTTATCTCTTACTCCAACATTCTCGGTATATACTATATGTACACACTTACGATATAATACCCACGTATATAGCTCTATGATATACGTAGAACATGTACTTGGCCGTGAGTATGGTAGGTAGCTGGTGAGATTAAACATTTAAATTGGCCGGTTATTTCGCGGGTGATTTAGAAAATCTGGAACGTGAGAAAACTTACGACGATATTCGCACGTTCGTTTCATTTAGTTATATTCCTTTATCAACCAGACGTATACATACGTTTCACATCCCTGCGGGTTTATACATTAATAATCGCATAATGAATAATGAACGTATAGTCAGGTATTTATACCTAAGTACAGATAACGAGGGAATCCACGCATTCTATGAATCTATAAGAGCTCATAGATTATCCGTCTCTCATTATCGAAAGCCAAACTGGATAGGCTGAGGCATAATAATGTCTGAAAGATATTCATGGCCTAGGGAAAATCGAAACTTTCAGCACTTCGATAAGGATGAGAAGTTTGTTACGAAAGTGGATCAAGAGGGGATGTTTGATGAAGGAATCACCAAGAATTTTTATGATAAATCACCTGGGAATCTGATGAAATCTACAGGAAAAATTGTGGTCCAAATACACTGAAATCTGGAATACCGATTATTTCAGACGATTTTTATTCCTTTTGATTTCGAATTTTGAGAAAATTGTAGACTTCTGGATTCAGTCAGTAAGTTTGGAAGTCAGCCGAAGTCACTTGAATGCATATAATTTCATTATACATAAATTCATAAAACGCAGCTACAAATTCGTGGGATTATGATGAACGATCCGAAACTCATTAACATCACATAAAATTATATGAAATTCCACGTATATAATCCCATATAATCTTATCAGGATCAATTTGAGGTACAGTTTCACATAATGTTATCCATTTACATGAATTTTTCCCCACAGGTATAGTCTGAGGGAGTCTGCGGAAATCGCGATGATATGATTTCCTTCCGTTTCTCAGCAAGGAACGCTCGACTAGATCCGTTTTTAACGTTTTAACGGATTTCTATTGAAGAATGAATCCCTTTTTCAGCGAATAAAAATCGAAGCCATTAGACGACGTTAGAATCGTGATGAACGCATAAGGAAAAGAGTCGACCTTATCGCGGCGTGGGAAGTGTCGATATTTCGATGGGATCCGTTAGTCGCAATAACAGTTCGTCGGTGACGGAAAGAACGGTGGAATCCCATGACCCTGGTTCGTGATACTCGATGACCCGGTCACCCGGTCACCAGGATATAAATTTGAATAATTGTGAAGACCCATGCACGTTGTTAACAAGAAGTGCACAAAAGATCTGCGACCTCAGTTGCAGTCCTCCTTAATTCGACTGGATTCACATAGAATTAGTCCTCATCTGTGATACAATTTCACTTCCTAGACGTCGCCCTCTTCTCCGCCGTTCTCTGTGACCACCTTCCGACGCTGCACTATCAACATCAACGACCGCAACGAGGGTCGTGGGACTTCCTTTTGCCCCGTAGGTTGTATGGACGAGAACCCCTCTTGCGTGTCCCCCTCCGACACCGAGACCAAGTACTGTGAGGGATCTACGCATAGTTTAACACCGTCATTGTTGCCTCTCGACTGTTTTCATTGCCAAGGTTGCCTCTAGAGGCGAAACGTTAATTTTGCTTTATTCGTCGTAGTAAAGATACGTTGATTTAAAAAACATGATTTTTGTACACTTGTGAGTATAAACACCGAATTTCAACTCAAAATTTTCAAAATTGTAATAGTTACCTATTTTTGTAGATTTTGATGTAAAGTCGAATAACTCCTGGGATTCTGAATATTTTCGAATGGAATTGGAGCTAAACACTCAATATTTTACCATTCCAAACGATTCAACGTGTCAGATTATTTACAACAACGACGTAGTTCGGAATTCTCAATCTATTAATTGATTGGAAATTGAACCAGACTCCGAACTACGACGGTTTTGAACCAAATTCTGAACTACGATGTTGTTCAACCAAATTCTGAACA